>PVJA010040057.1:0-18748 GCA_004027025.1 Myocastor coypus | reverse complement strand
AAATAAACAAAACAAAAAAAAAAAAAAAAAAAAAAAAAAAAAAAAAAAAAAAAAAAAAAAAAAAAAAAAAAAAGCAGGGATAGCAATCCTGTTTGCAGACAGTCTAAACTTCAAACCAAGATTGACCAAAGGAAATAAAGAAGGCCACTACATATTGGTTAAGGGGAAAATTCATGACGAAGAGGTAACACTCATAAATATGTATGCACCCAACACTGGAGCAGCAACTTATATAAAACAAACTTTTAATGGACATGAAAAATCTAATGTCCAATATGACAATCTTACAGGAGACCTCAACAAAACCTTATCCAAAAAAGATAGGTGAAGCAGACAAAAAATTAGCAAAGAAGTGGCAGAACTAAATCACAAGTTGAAACAACTGGAGTTAGTGGACATACACAGAGTGTTCCACCCAACCACTTCAAAATACACATTTTTTTTCAGCTGCACATGGGACATTTTCTAAAATAGATCACGTATTAGTCCATAGATCATGCTTAAGTATACGCGAGAAATCAGAAATTATTCCATGCATATTATCTGAACACAGTGCAATCATATTGGAAGTAAATGACAAAGGAAACCATCGAAACTCCAGGATTACATGAAAGATAAACAACACTCTTCTCAGCAACCAGTGGGTTACCGCTGAAATTAAATAGTATCTACAATTACATGAAATTTCAAACACAAACTACCAGAATTAGTGGGATGCAATAAAAGCAGTTCTTAGAGAGAAATTCATAGCTCTGAACTCACACATTAAGAAAATAGAACGGGAATAAATAAACAATCTTATACAACACTTAAACTGACTAGAAATGGAAGAACAAACGAAATCCAAACCCAAAGAAGGGAGGAAATTATAAAAATTAGAGCAGAAATCAATTCAACTGAGACAAAGAAAACGATACAAAGAATTAATGAATCCAAAAACTGGTTCTTTGAAAGATTAAATAAGACTGATAAGCCCCTAGATAACCTCATCAAAAAGAGGAAAGAAAGGACTCAAATTCAAGCAATAAGGAATGAAAAGGGTGAAATTACCACACACACACAGCACACATTCAAAGGATCATTAAGAACTACTCTGAGAATCTTTACTCTCACAGAAATGAAGACACAGATGAAATGGACAGATTCCTAGAAAAGTACAAATTACCCAGACTGAATCAAGAAGATATCAGAACTCTCAATAACCACATAACAGCCAATGAAATACAAAATGTAATAAAAAGCCTACTGACAAAGAAAAGTCCGAGACCTGATGGATTCACTACTGGATTCTACAAGAAACTTAAAGAAGACATAACTCCAATACTCCTCAAACTCTTCAATGAAATTGAAAAAGAAGCAATCTTTCCAAAATCATTCCTAGAGGCAAGTATTACATTCATAGCAAAACCAGAAAGAGATGTAACTAAAAAAGAAAACTATAGACCAATTTCTCTCATGAATGCAAAAATTCTCAATAAAATCCTCACCACTAGAACACAAAAAATCATCAAGAAGATTATATACTCCAACCAGGTAGGATTCATTCCAGGGATGCAAGGATGGTTCAATATACACAAATCTATAAATGCAATACACTATATCAATAGTGTCAAGACCAAAAATCACATGATCATCTCAATTGATGCTGAAAAGGCATTTGACAAAGTCCAACACTCATTCATGTTCAAAGTTCTACAGAAAATTGGAATAGAGGGCCTCTACCTCAACCTGATAAAAGCCACCTAAGACAATCCAACAGCTAGCATAATTCTAAAGGGGAAAAAACTGAAGTCTTTTACTCTCAAATCTGGCACAAGACAAGGATGCCCCCTATCGCCAGTCCTATTCAATATAATCCTGGAATTATTATCTACAGCCATTAGACAAGAAAGAGAAGAGGAAGTAAGAATAGGTAAATAAGAAGTAAAACTATCACTATTTGCAGATGACATGATAACCTACTTGGAAGACACAAAGAACACCACCAAGAAGCTACTGGAATTAATGCACAAATTCGGTAGCATAGCAGTCTACAAAGTCAACACACAAAAGTCAGTAGCATTCTTCTACACAGATAACAAACACACTGAGAGAGAAATTAGAGAAACAGTACCTTTTATGATAGCACCTAAGAAAATAAAATACTTAAGAATTAACCTAAGGAAGTAAAAGACCTTTTCAATGAAAACTATAGTAATCTGAAAAAAAGAGATCCTAAAAGATTTCAGAAAATAGAAAGCTTCTCCCTGCTCCTGTATAGGAAGAACCACCATTGTGGAGATGGCCATACTGACTAAATTATTATACGGATTTAATGCAATTCCTATCAGAATACCATCAACATACCTCAGACCTGGAGAAATCACTCCTAAAATTTATTTGGAACCATAAAAGATCCAGAATTGCAAAGACAATTCTGAGCAACAAAGGTAAGGCAGGACGAATTGCAGTTCCTGACCTAAAGTTATAGTGTAAAGCTACAGTAATAAAATCAGCATGGTACTGGCAAAAAATAAAATGGACCTGATGATCAGTGGAATAGAGTAGAAGAGGCAGAAGCAGATACAAAAACACTCAGCTACCTTGTCTTTGACAAAGGGGCCAAAAACGCTTACTAGAGCAAAGATAGCCTCTTTAACCAATGGTGCTGTAAAAATTGGCTCTCTACATGCCGAAAACTAAAACTTGACCGTAGTCTATCACCATGCACTAAACTAAAGTTGAAATGGATTAAGGATCTAAATATTAAAAGTGAAACATTAAATGTCCTGGAAGAGAAAGTGGGAGGAAATCTTGAAGACATCGGAGTAGGCAAAGAGTTCATGGACGGAAATCAAATCGCACGTTTAACACTTGAAAGCATCAACAATTGGGACCTCCTCCGGCTAAGAAGTTTCTTCATGTCAAAGGAAATCACTAACAAAGTGAAAAGACAACCCACAAATTTCGAAAAGATTTTAACTAATAAGAACTCCGACAGGGGCTGGGGAGATAGCTCCGAGGCACAAGTGCCTGCTGGGCAAGTGCAAGGTGGTGAGTTTGAACCCTGGTCCCACAAAAAAAAAAAAAAAAAAAAAAAGAACTCCGACAAAAGTCTTCTATCTAGAATGTATAAAGAACTGAAAACTCTTGTACTATCTTTGGTTCAGTGCCAAAAGGAAAGATGAGAAGACCCAATGAATGTAGCTTTAGAAGACGCACCGAGATTTTTTTTTTTTTTGGTGAGCCCAGAGCCTCAGAAGGCTCTTTTTTTCATTTAGCATTTAAAAAAATGGCTAAAGAGTATATGTCAACACTTTAATAGACACAGCATATTCCAGACACGTACCTCATGCTAATATTAATAGACATGTAGCTCACGCAAGTGCTTCCAAACACGTAGCTCACAAATAATATTTTAAGCAGGGGAGGAGCAACTATTGGTGTCACATAGCAGAAAAATAAAGAACAGGACATCCATAGGAAGAGCCACCATCTGCAACCTTGAGCCCCACCTTTCCAGGAATCTCAGGCAACAGAAGGCAGACCTCCCTGGGCTCTGTCTATAATTCAAGGACAGTGTACCTGCAGGCGGAGCTCCCCCATGAAGCTTCAGGCCTCAGCTTTCTGAGACTCCCAAACAACAGAAGGCAGACCTCCCTGGGCTCTGTCTATGACTCGCCAATTCTAGGGACACCGACTGGTCTTCAGTCTTACCTCTATATCACTACAGAAAACCATTAGGGTTCCAAAATTCAAAGACCCAGTCCAGAAATGGGCATCTGAGATGAACACTCACTTCTCAGAAAAAGAAATGCAGCAAGCCTACAAATACATGAAGAAATGCTCCACATCGCTAGCCATTCGTGAAATACAAATCAAAACAACACTTAGATACCATCTCACCCCAGAAAGAATGGCTATCATAAAGAAGTCAACCAGCAATAAATGCTGGAGAGGCTGTGGAAAAAAAGGAACACTTCTCCACTGCTGGGAATGCAGACTGGTGCAACCATTATGGAAAGCGGTGTGGAGGCTCCTTAAAAAACTATAACTGGAAATCCTGTTCAATCCACCTATGCCCCTACTGGGAATTTTCCCAGGAGATCTGAAAAATCATACCTTAGCGATATCTGTGAACCTATGTTTATAGCAGCCCAATTTGTAATAGCCAAATCTTGGAAACAACCAAAATGCCCATCATTTGAAGAATGGTTAAAAAGGATGTGGTACTTTTATACAATGGAATATTACTTAGCTATAAAGAATGATGAACTGGAAGATTTCATATATAAATGGATGTATATTGAGCATATACTCTTAAGTGAAATAAACCAGACATACATTTGTAAATATCGTACAGTCTCCTTAGTGTAAGAAATCTAAAGAAAAAATAAAAATGGAAAGGCATAACACAGTTGAATGGAAATCAAAGATTTTTGAAACAACACTAAAACTATGCTTGGAATGCATGTCATTTGGGATTTTCAGATGTGTGCTGCTTCTATTGTGAACTCACTGCTATCCTCTCTCTCAAGTAAATGATTGGTTAACAAAAAGATTTTTTTAAAAAAAAGGTATTAATTGAGAATAAGAGACTAGGAAAAATACCATAGGCTTGACAGGTTACAATTTTGTACATCCTTAGATTTCTAAATGTCTGTGTAATAACGTGTGACCGCTTTTATCACAATCTGTAGAGATTTATTAGAATATCAATGATTGAAGGAAAATACCATTGTCAAACTAAGTCGAAGATGTATGATATTTAGAAAGACAGTGAGGTTGAGCTCAATTACCTATGTTATGAAGTAATTGTATCACGAAGTTTTTCTGTTGTAGGGTTGAGAATGTAAGTTAACAGACCAAAAATTGGAGAAAAAGAAGGGCTATGAGGATAGCCATCATTTTGGCTCTAGCCCCTCAAGGTCGGTGAGGACTTTGGACAGAGTCCTGAGTGAGAACCTGTGCTGTAACATGCTATAACTCAGGGGTTTCCCAAATTTTCAGTCAAGGAGATTATGGGACCTAGGAGTAAAGGGATAAGTAAAGTATAGTTTGCCTAGGGAGAGTCACTTGGGGAGAAACGTTCTCTCAGGCTTTCACAGAGACCAAATTGGTCAAGCATTGGCCGTGACTCATCACTATGGCTGACACTGACAACAGGTTTACAAAGCACTGCATTTGGTTCCAAAGTTAATCCTGAAGAGATTTGACCCTGGAAAGTACAAATGATGAAAATTTTGTTAGACAGGTCCTCGTTTAGCTTACACTTGATCACCCAACAGAAAAGCTTAATTCCGAGGCATAAAATGCAGAGCTAGATTAGTACGATGAGCTGTAAGAGGCTTAAATCAACAGTCTTCAACATTGCCAGTTTCACCGGTAACCCACTGCAATTACGAAACATTGGACTATGTATACAACTACTTCCTCCTAGTTCAAAGAGGAGAAAACTTTTTCTTCTCTTCTTCTTTTTTTTTTTTTCCTTTGTTCTTTTCTTTTCCTTTTTTTTTCTCCCCTTTGGAACCAATACTGATTAGCAAATTTGTCACATCTGCACCCTGTGCTGTGTATAACATTTGTGAGGACAACAATATGCAGTGTCTCAACTATTGCAAATGTGCTAACATGTTTTGAAACTCTCATATTGTTATCTATTATTAAAAGCAATAAAAATTAAAATTTAACAAAAACAATACAATAATTCAGGAACTTTCTATATAACATTCTATTTTTTTTGAAGTTTTTATATGCTGTGTGAAATACTCAATTTGTAATTTTAGTTTCAGTCTTAGCTGGAGTAAATCTGCCAAGAAAAAGTCAAGAAACTCATAGGGTTAGGGTTAGGGTTAGGGTTAGGGTTAGGGTTAGGGTTAGGGTTAGGGTTAGCGTTAGGCCTAGAGCTAGGGCTAGGGTTAGGGTTAGGGTTAGGGTTAGGGTAAAAAAAAGTCAAGAAACTCAGTCTTCAGGTTTCTTGAATTAATCATTTCACAATTTGATCTCTATTGAGCATACAAATTTGAATTTTCTTTAATAATTGGTTATGTAAAATATAGAAAGGGAGACATTATTGAAGTGTACAGGTCCTCCAAGATTGTTTTATACATCAAGGTACATCATAACAGAGCTGATTTGATGCTTAAAAAAGGATCCGTCATGAAAGAACCAGAGAAATCCACAAAAAGTTTAACATTTAAAAGTAAATATGATATGATTGTTCATTTCTTAACTTTGATAAGTTTGTGATAATGGTAATATGCTAAAATTATTGGAAATAGCATGAAATTTTTATAGCAGATTTTGTACTATCTTTGTAAATTGATGGAAATATAAAATTATTCAAAAATAAAATATTTGAAAACTATATTTGTACAACTTCCTAACAGTAAAACAGAATATTATCAACACCAAGAGAAGTATAGTTTATGTCTCTCCCAGACACTAATTCCTAAAATTTCACTACATTAACTTGACATGATTTCCATAATCTATGAAAATGGAAGTTTAAACTTTTTTGGGGAGGAGGCACCCCAATCAAGCTCAGGACTTTTTGCTGCCAGATGGGCACTATGCTGCTGAACTGGGCACAGCCCCCAAGGATTTCTATTTTCAATCATTACAGTTTTTTCTCTAATATACAATTACATCATATTAGTTAAAAATCAATGACAAAATTAAGTTACATGTGGAAATCATTAAAGTAAATATAGTAAAAATAAGAATGACTCTGGATCATGACCCAACAATGCAGCAGTTCCGCCTTGGTGCTGCCTGCTCTCCATCTTGACCCAGCAGCACGGCAGCTCCACCTCGGAGCTGCCAACCCACCATCTTAATTCAGCAGTGCAGCGGCCGGCCTGGCTCCACCTCAGACTCTGCTGGCCATCTGACCAGGTCGTGCAGCAGCCTAAGCCTGCATCCATCCCCTGACTCACCAGCAGCCTGAGCTCCATTTCCATGCATCTTCCTGACTGGGCCACAGGACAGCCAGGAAAGAACTCTCTCAGCTGGTTTTGATCCCCTAACTGGACAACTGCCCATACCCTGACTCCACCCACAGGCCCCACATGACCACCAACTGTCCCCACACTGCTGACCACCATCCTGATCCATGGGACCTCCAGGCAGCCAGCTGCCTGAGCTCTGACTTGCAGCCAGTCACGTCTGAAGGAGAACAAGCTTGGTGGATCCAGAACCAAATTTCCATAGGTGTTAACTGCATAAGTCGATCAAAGTGCAGAGATCATTGCTATAAAAAATGATAAAGACAAGGAGCAAGATCCAATTTCAGGTCCTGAGTCCACACAAAACAAATACAGGAGACACTAACATGGAAGAAAACGGGAATCATGCAGATGAAAGCTCTGAATCAGTAACATCTGAGGTAGACAGACAAGTATAGAAATGTATAGAGCAACTCAGATCAGCGATAACATCTGAAATAAAAAAATAATTGCAAGAATTAATAGACTCTGAAGTGGAAAAACAACTGCACAAACACGTAGAGGAAACCAGAGCAGAAATAACCTCTGAAGTTAAAAAAGATCTCTCTAAATTAATAGCATCTAAAGTAGTTGAAAAACTACAGAAAGGTAAAGAGGAAAACAGAGCAGAAATGATCTCTGAACTAGAGAGAAAGGATAACTATAATGACAGACTTTAGTACCATGAAAAAAGACATCGATAAAAGAAATTAGAGGAGAACAGAAAAATGATGAGTCCCTGATTCAGCAATATAGGAAAGAAATAGATCGCATAAAACAGTTTCAAAGAGATACACAAGAAAATAAAATCTCAATCACAAGTTGGCAAAAACCATATGAACGAAAGTGAACATAGAGTTTCAGATCTTGAAGACACAGTTGCAGCTAGTGAAAAGGTAAGAAAGGATCTCTTAAAAACAACTAGGATGCAAGAAAAAATATTTCAACATCTACAAGACGATGAAAGACTGAACAACGTGAGATTAATAGGAATTAACAAGAAGGAGGGAGTCAACACAAATGATATACAAAGAATATGGGCAGAAGTAATAGCAACAAATTTCCCAAATATGAGAAAACAACCAGACAGTCTGGTAACTGGAGCATACAGAACCCCAGATAGCATCAACCTAAATAAAAACACACCCAGACATATAATAGTCAAGATCCCCCCCCCCCCAACAAAAAAAAAGATCCCAGAAATTCAGCAGGAGAATACTATACTAAAAGCTGCTAGAGAAAAGAAACAGATCACATTTAAAGGAAAACCCATCAGAATAACAGCAGATTTCTCTTCACAAATGATGAAGTCGAGAAGAGCGTGCAGCAGAGTGCTTAAAGTCTTCCATGAAAACAAATTTCAGCCTAGACTGCTACACCTGCAAAACTCTCTTTCAAGTATGAGGGAGAAGTGAAATGCTTCCATGACAAGGAGCAACTAAAGAATTTCATGACATCAAATAAATACTCAGACACAGGTCTTCTATCTAGAATTTATAAAAAACTAAAAACCATTAGGGTCCCAATATCCAAAGGTCCAATCCAAAAATGGGCATTTGAGATAAACACACTTCTCAGAGAAAGAAATTCAGCAATCCTGAGTACAGCGAGTACACGAAGAAATTCTCCACGTTGCTAGCTATCCGTGAAGTGCAAATTAAAACAACACTTAGGTACCATCTCACTCCGGAAAGAATGGCTATCATAAAGAAATCAACCAACAGCAAATGTTGGAGAGGCTGTGGGGAAAGAGGAACGCTTCTCCATTGCTGGTGGGAATGCATTCTGGTGCAACTAGTATGGAAAGTAGTGTGGAGGCTCCTTAAAAAATCTAGAGCTGGAAATTCCATTCAATCCAGCTATCCCCCTACTGGGAATTTCCCATAAGAACTGGAGACATCATAACACAGCAATATCTGTGCACCTATGTTTATAGCAGCCCCATTTGTAATAGACAAATCTTGGAAACAACCAAAATGCCCATCATTTGAAGAATGGTTAAAAAAGATGTAGTATTTTTATATAATGGAATATTACTCAGCTATAAAGCATGATAAACTAGAAGACTTCATATATAAGTGGATGGACACTGAACATATACTCATAAGTGAAATAAACCAGACCTACATGTGTAAATGTGGTACAGTCTCCCTACTGTAAGATCTCTAAAGAAGAAATAAAAATGGAAGTGCATAACACATCTGAATGGTAATCAAAGACTTAAGGATTAAACAACGAAGTGACTGGAAGCAAAAAAGAGAGGAAGCATAGCAGGAACAAAACCATGCACTTATGTACACAGGATGAATCAGATATTGGTCCTAAGAATCTTCAAAAGATTTTTCACATTAATGATTGCAATGTACAATGCTAAAAATAGGCTTGGAATGCCTGTCGTTCTAATCTTTTAGATGTGTACTGCTTCTAATGTAAACTCAGATATTGCTATTCTCTCCCTGACATAAATGGTTGACTAACAAAAAAAAAAAAAGTGTTGATTGCAAGTAAGAGACTAGGCAAAATGCCATAGGCTTGACAAGCTATAACCTTGTACATCCTTGGATCTCTAAATATCTGCATAAAAATGTGTGACTGTTTTTAAACTGCTTTTATCACATTCTATAGAGATTTATTAGAATATCAATGATTGATGGAAAATACCAATTTCAAGCTAAGTCTAGGATGTTTGATATTCAGAAAGACAGTGATGTTAAGATCAATTACCTATGTTATAGAGTAAGAGTATCACGAAGCTTTTCTGCTGAAGGATTGAGAATGTAAGTTAGCAGACCAAAAAATGGAGAAACAGAAGGGCTACGAAGATAGTCAACACATTGGCCCTAGCCCTTCAATGTCAGTGAGGACTCAGGATAAAAGAGAACCTGTACTGTAACATTCCATAACTCAGTGTCTAAGGAGAGTCACTTAGAGAAAAAACATTCTCTCCAGATTTCACAGAGAGCAAACTGGTTAAGCAATGGCCATGACTCATCCCAATGACTGACACTGACAACAGTTTTACAAAACACTGTACATGATTCCAAAGTTAATCCTGAGCGGAGGATTTGACCTACAAAGATACAAAAGATGAATATTTTGTTATACAGGTCTTGCTTTAACTTGCCCTTGATCACCCAACAGAAAAACTTAATTATGAGCCATAAAATGCAGAACTAGATTAGTATGATGAGCTGTAAGAGGCTTAAATCAACAGTCTCCAACATTGCCAGTTTCATCAGTAATCCAATGCAAATAGGGAACATTGGACTATGTATCCAACTACTTCCTCTCAGTTCAAAGAGAATAATTTTTTTCTATTTTTCTCTCCTTACTAATATAGATTAGAAAATTTATCATGTCTACACCCTGTGTTCTGTATAACTATTATAAGGGCAACAATATGCAATGTGTCAATTATTGTGAGTGTACTACTAACGTGTTTTGAAACTATCATGTTTTTATTTCTTATTAAAAGTAATAAAAAATAAATAAATAAAAAATGATTCTGAATTTCCATAATAATGTCACTCCTTTATAGAAACTGATATTTTTCTAAATACATAAAGTTAACACTAATATTTCTTTTGTATTATAAATTTCCGGTAATGACAAAAGTAAGTAAAAGGAGTCAGGTACATATACCTACTTTTATTTCATTTCACTTTACATTTGCTTTTTTTTTATTTTATTTATTTTATGTCGGTGTTTCTATGTAGTTCAGGCTGTCCTTGAACTCACTATATAGTGACAGCTGGTCTCAGACTCATGGTGATTCTACTGCCTCAGGTTCCAAGTACTGGCATTGTAAATATGAACATGTACCACCCCACCTCCTTCCCAAATGGCTATAGAAAAACAAACTACATATATACTACATATATATATATATATATATATATATATATATAGTATTGTATATACAATATTTTATTTTATTTTTATTTTCATACTTGAGGGAGCCAGCAAGATAGCTAAGTGGCCTCAGCACCTGCTTAGGCAAGCACAGGGACTGGGGTTCAATCCCTGGTGCACCAGTTCCACCCCTGGGCTAGCTGGCCCTGCACCCAGACACAGTGAGCCAGCCACTGACAATAGGCTTTGTGATGCATCCCTGTAATCCAAGCACTGGGGAGGCTAAAAACAGGAAATTAACTATGAGTCCTACCTTTGTAGTGAGAATGTGTACTAAATACATAAAAAAACTAACAGATGATAGATAGATAGATAGATAGATAGATAGATAGATAGATAGATAGATAGCCAGACAGATAGATAAAATATTGTGGTACTGGAGAGCAAACTCTGGACCTTGCACTTGCCTGACAGGTGCTTATGCCACCAAAATAAGTCCCTTGCCCAGAAGAACATATATTGTATGAAGATATAGGAATAGAAAATTTCAAAGTTCAAAGTTCATTTGCAATTTAATGGAATAAAAGTAAATCATCTTTAAAATAGCTGATTAGTATAAAAACCATGGGCTTATAAAATTCTCCTAATGATATTAGTACAAACCTCTCTCTTCAGTGAACAAAGATACACCACTAATATTATAAATATCTTGCTTTTATTTCTCTTTTTTATATTCTTCCTTTACTTTTTCACCCATCCTAGTTCCTTTATAATTTAGAACTACTACTTTCCACTCCAAAATACCTATTTTAGGTCCTCATAGGAGGGATACAATATGATCTTTACATATGTGAATCTGATTCATTTTACTTATGGGTTTGGTCTCCAGCTTTATCCATTTACCTATTAAAGTCTCAAATTTATTCTTCTTTATAGATTTACTATTTTAAAAGAATTTTTAATGTATTTATTTGATATGTGGTGTCACTATGCAGTTTAGACTTGTGATCCTCCTGCCTCACCCTCACCAGCACTAGTACTACAGGCATGCACCACTATACTTGGTTTGGGGGCTGACATGGTGTGAGGTCAAACGAGGTCTTTGTACTTGCCAAGCAGGTACTTATACCCCTTATCTATCTCTTCTACCCAGCAAGTACTCCATTATACAAAAGACCATACATTTTTAACCCATTCCTCAATTGTTGGATTTGGATTTTTTCTAAGATTCAGCTATTTGAATTGTGCACATGTTTAGCTGTGTTGTGATGTTTCTATAATTCTGGGAAAATACCCAGAGGGGGAAATAGCTTGATCAGTTGCAAATTCTAAGCCTAGTTTTTTTAATAATCTCCATGGAGATTTCCACAGTCGTTTCACCAGTTTGCATTTATACAAAAAGTGGAGAAGCGTAATATTTATAAGTTTTAGAATAAGTTATCACTGATATTTCAGTAGTCTTTATTTAATATATGTTTTAAATTTTTATTTTAGGAAGAATAATTATTTCTTGTTCAAACAGATTAGGTAAGCACATTTTATTAGTAAATCATAAGTCAACTCTAGAGATTGTAGGGAGATGCTAAAGCGGGAAATCAATTGTATATGGGAAGGCAGTACAAGACCAACCTGAGTATGAAGAGTGCCTGAAGCAATTAAGCTAATTCAGTACTGAGAAACACCTTGCCTGGGGTAATTCCAGCCATTAGTTACTAGACAACACTGTGTCATATTCTACTAAAATTGTGAGATGTATAACTAAAGGACCCTAAGGGGGTTGAGCAATTCCTTCCTCCTACCAGGAGAGAGAGGGCTCCACCTGACCTCAGCTTTACATGTATCTACCATGCCCAGTCTCCACTGCTGTCTCAGCATGCCCCAGGGGCAGGGCCGCTGGATAGGCCTGGGCATCAAAGCCCCAGGCCCTGCGCCTGCTTGCAGCTGACTTAATCCGCTGAGCTGTTTGGCCAGCCCTTACTCCCTTGTCTTTATCTCTTCATGCTCTCACCATTTTCCCCTGGAAGTTCAAGCCACATGCGTTCATGGCAAATGTCATTGAACAGGGATACAGCTAAGGAAAACTGGTGGGTGAGGGGACACTTCCTTATGCATGCAGTAAGGGGGAGAACTACAGTGGCAGCATCTACATTCAGCACAGATGTGCAATGGCAATCATCAAGTATAAATCCTGGGGCAAAAACGTTCTCAAGAATTTCAGGAAAAAAAAAAAAAAAAAAAAAAAAAAAAAAAAAAAAAAAAAAAAAAAAAAAAAAAAAAAAAAAAAAAAAGCATAGAAGAAGCCGAAAGGAAAAGGTTGTCATGAGGCAAGCAGAGTTTCAAGAACCACAGAATGTATGTTGTATTCATGTTTTCTTTATTTACTTTACTGCTTACTATAACCACAGAGGACTTTGCTTTTGTTTGGAGTACTATTTTATTTATTCATTTTAAAATTTAAAAAATTTAAATTAATTTTAGGGAGAAAGAAATAGTGATGGGACAGTTTCAAAACAGGTTAGTAGGATAGTTACAATAACTAATGCCTTGCACACTGTTGTCTTCGTACCAGTTACTCCAAGTGCAAGATGCAGATATGATATCTTGTCTAAACACTATTAGCACAAACATTTCTTCCCATTGAACTAAGAAAAAGTAGTTGTGTATCTATCCTATTGTGTCTGTATGTGTGTGTGCATGTGTGTATGTGTGTGTGTATATATATATATATACTGTCCTTCACCTATATCCCCTTTTTTGTTTTGTTTTGTCAAAGATGGGTGTGCCATTGTCATTCAAAAGTGTTGGCGCATGAATTCAGCACAATAACCCAATACAGTTCAATAGTTCATAATGGTAGTGGGTTATCAGCAGAACTGGCAATGTCGGAAGTTGGAACTTGAAGATATACTCAAAAGTAAAGTAAACCAGATCCACATGTGTAAATATCATATTGTCTCTTTAGCGTAATAACTCAAAAGAAGAAATAAAAATGGAAATGTATGACATAATTAAATGGAAAGCAAGAACTTAAGGATTAAACAATGAAGAGAGAGCAAGGAGAAAAATTAGGAAACATGAAAAGGGCAAAAACATACATTTATATTAAGATAATTAAGGCAATCATCCTAAGAAACTCCATGAAGTTTTTGAAACTCACAGTTAATTGGTAGAATTCTCACCCTGACTATACATGCTGGTATCTGTGAATTAAACAACTACATTGAGGATAGCAATGTGTAATACTAAAACCATGCTTAAAATATCCAAAATTTTGAGGACAAAGAGGAGATTCATTAGAGAAAATTCTAAGTACCATTTTTATTATTTAAAAAGTTACTTTGAGTTTTCTCGGTTCTATCTGAAAATTTTATTTCACAATCATTTTAAAACTACACCTTCAGGAATACCTTCGACAGAATAGAGAATGTCAAATTTCCAACAGGATGTGCAGTCATAGTATGTAGGACATAGTATGTTGGTATACAGTCCTGGATTCCAAAGACTGGTGAGTTGACAAATTTTCAATTTTGTTCTGTCCAACTTAGCTTCTAGTATATGAATTGAAGCAATAAGTTTTTTAAAAGGAGACTATTCCTTAGTTTAGAAATGTAACCTAAGTGACTAAAGATCTGTTAATACTTTTTGTTCTTGGCCACCAATGAAATTTTAACAACCAGTTTTCAGTAAACTTCTAATTGTTCATTTATCTTTTTATTAATTTTTAAGACCAGATCTTCAGGCACTGAAACATTCAGACACCATTCAACCACACAAACTTTGTAAAGGTAGAAATGTCTTTCTTTATCTGGGGTGGTCTCTCACATTTTGGCTGTAAATGTTTTGTTCTCACACTTGTTGTGAAGACAACATGGTTTTGGGTTGACAGAACACTGAGACTTGTTTGCTTTGATTTTGTTCTTATATCATCATTTTCTGACATTTTTTCAACTTATATACATGTAGCATCCTTAAATACTTGAAATTGGTTTCAGTATGAACTTTAAAATTCTTGTGTTGTGGGGGCCAGAGAGATAGCTCAGGGGCACAAGTGCCTGACTGGCAAGTGCAAGATCCTGAGTTTGATCCCCGGTTCTGAAAAAATAAAATAAAATATAAATAAATAATTAAATAATTAAAATTCTTGTGTTCTGGATCCAGCTTCATTGTAATTTCTGCTACTATTTATATTACACTGTTTGCCAAATTAGTGGGTACATTTCTACAGCTTTTTGCATGATAAATATTTGTTGCTGTACTTTTCTGGGATTTGGTGGCTTTTATTGCATCTTATACCTTATGAATGCTTCATTTCTCTGAAATGGTTCCAGACTTTGTTTCAAATGGGTTTATATTACTGTGTAGTACTCTGATCTTCCCACAACTTGTCTTACTTTCTGAAATGATTTTCAAAGAATAGGCATGTGTTACCTTTCACTCTATGGTTAATTCAGTCTCACTGCTAAGATGTATATCCTCCTGTAGTGTTCATTGTATGCCTCAATTCATCACCAAATACTTCGTATTTTGTTTGGTCACAGCTGACATGTTCCCTACTTTATAATTCTTAGGGACATAGTTTAAAGCACCCTTCTATTTTTGAACCCCTCACAAATTTCAATTGACATCCCCAGAACATAGAACTCCATGGATATTCAAATGCACCCTACTGAAGACTTCAGGGAACTTTGTCTATATAAAACCTGAAATTGTGCATGTAGTTCATTTGCTTTATTTATTGTGTATTTCCATATTTATGCATCATCTCATTCAATTTATCAGTTTTCCTTTGAAATTCAATACAATGTGATTATATTATGTATGTTATCTACAGGTAGAAGTCCAAGCCAATGACAGAGTTATTTTCTTTTTTTAACAATAGATTTCTTCTCTTTGATCTAAGAGAAGGAAATTGTATACATACTCAAAGATTCCATAATTGCAGTGGGTTACTGTCAAAACCAGAAATGTTGGAAGCTGTTGATTAGAGCCTTTTACAGTTAAGCATACTAAACTAACATTATGTTTTATGCATCATGTTTAAACTTTTCTGCTGGGGGTTAAGAGCAAGTTAAAGCAAGACTTGTATAACAAAGCATGTAGTTTTTGTATCTCCCTAGGTAAGTCAAATCCCCTCAGGATTTACTTTGGAATCATGTACAGTGCTTTCTAGAACTGTTGTCAGTGTCAGCCATCTGGATGAGTCATGGCCATTGCTTGACCAGTTTGCTCTCTGTGAAAGCCTGAAAGTTTTCACTTAGGCGACACTCCTTAGGCATGCTATATACCTTCAGTTCCTTTCTTCTGTGGTCCCTTAATCTACTTGCCCAGAAAATTTGGGAAACCATTGAGATACAGGATGTTACAGCACAGGTTCTGTTCTGTCCTGAGTCCTCATAACCTTGAAAGGCTATGGCCAAAATATTTGCTATCCTTGTAGCCCTTCTTTTTCACTAATTTTTGGTTTGTAAACTTATACTCTTAGCCCTCCAGAAGAAAAGCTTGTGATACTATTGCTCTAAAACATAGGTGTTTGAGCTTAATATAATTGTCATTCTAAATGTCAAACATTACAGACTTATCTTATAATTGATATTTTCCACCAATCATTGACATTCTAATAAATCCATATACAGCATGATAAAAGCAGTTACACATTTGTAAACAAATATTTTTAGAAATATAACCATGTACCAAATCTTAGCCTGTCCATCCTTTGGGATTTTTCCTATTCTCTTTTTTTTATCATTTTTATAAGAAATAACAATAAGACAGTTTCAAAACATGTTAGTAGTACATCTCAATAATTGACACATTATATAGTGTTGTCTTCATAATAGTTATACAGAGCATAGGGTGTAGACATGAAGAATTTTCTGATTGACATTGGTAAGGAGAGAGAAAAGAAAAAAAGAAAAAGAGGAAAAAAAAGAAAAAAAATTCTTCTCTTTGAGCTGAGAGGAAGTAGCTGTATACATAGACCAATGTTCCTTATTTTCATTGGGTTACCAGTGAAACTGGCAATGATGGAGGCTGTTGATTTAAGCCGACTCACAATCAACACCCCTCCTTTTTTGTTACACCCCTAAAAGACCAGAATGACAGACATTCCAAGCATGAAAAACCTTTTAAAGGTTCTTTGGATCAATATCTGATTCATCCTGTGTACATAAGTACATGGTTTTGTTCCTGCTATGTTTCCTCTCTTTTCTGCTTCCAGTCACTTCATTGTTTAATCCTTAAGTCTTTGATTACCATTCAGCTGTGTTATGCACTTCCATTTTTATTTCTTCTTTAGAGATCTTATACTAGGGGGACTATACAATATTTATACATACATGTAGGTCTGGTTTATTTCACTTATGAGTATATGTTCGATGTACATCCATTTATATATGAAGTCTTCCAGTTTATCATTCTTTATAGCTGGGTAATATTCCATTTTATGAAAATACCACATCTTTTTCAACCACTCTTCAAAAGATGGGCATTTTGGCTGTTTCCAAGATTTGGCTATTACAAATTGGGCTGCTATAAACATAGGTGCACAGTATCACTATGGTATGATGTTTTCAGTTCTGGGAAAATTCCCAGTAGGGGGATAGCTGGATTGAATGGGACTTCCACCTCAAGATTTTTAAGGAGCCTCCACACTACTTTCCATACTGGTTGCACCAGAATGCATTCCCACTAGCAGTGGAGAAGGGTTCCTTTTTCCTCGCAGCCTCTCCAGAATTTGTTGCTGGTTGATTTCTTTATGATAGCCATTATTTCTAGGGTGAGATGGTATCTAATTGTAGTTTTAATTTGCACTTCAGGAAAGGCTACTTCTGTGGAGCATTTATTCATGTATTTGTAGGATTCTTGCATTTCTTTTTCTGAGAAACGTGTGTTCATGTCAGATATCCATTTCAAGATTGGGTCTTTGAATTTTGCGGTCGTAATGGTTTTTAGTTCTTTAGAAATTCTAGATACAAGACCTTTGTCTGAGTATTTATTTGTTAAAACCTCAAAATTTGTGGGTTGCCTTTTCACTCCCGTAAGTTCAGTTTGAATTTCCATTAAACTGTGCATATTCTTTAATTTGTTGTTTAATTTCATCTATACCCAACTGGTTCCTGAGAAGGGAGTTGATTAATTTCCATGTATGTCTGGGGATTTTGTGCTTTCATTTGCCATTTATTTCTAATTTCATTTCACTGTGATCATATAGTATGTATGGGATAATTTCTGTTTTCTTGCATATACTTAAGCATGACCTATAGATTAATATGCAGTCTATTTTAGAAAATGTCCCATGTGCAGCTGGAAAAAAAATGTGTATTTTAAAGTGGTTGGGTGGAACACTCTCTGTATGTCCACTAAGTCCAGTTGTTCCAGGTTCTGGTTCAGATCTGCTACTTCTTTGCTAATTTTTTGTCTTTTTCACCTATCTTTTGGGATGAAGGGGTGTTAAGGTCTCCTATTAAGATTGCGGTGTTAGATATGAGTTTGTTTTTATATAAGTAAGATTTGTCTTATATAACTTGGTGCTCCTGCGTTAGATGTTTACGTATTTCTGAGTGTTACCTCTTGGTGTTGAATTTTTCCTCTAACCAGTGTGCAGTGGCCTTCTTTATTTCATTTGACCAATCTTGAATTGAACTTTAGAGTGTCTGCAAACAACATTGCTACCTCTGCTTTTTTCTGAGGTGCTGGATCATGTAGTATTGTTTTCTATGATTTAACTTTTAGATTAAGAGTTTCTTTATGAGTTAAATGTGTTTCCTGTATACAGCATATGGTTGGATTTTGCTTCCTTATCCAATCTACCAATATATTTCTTTTTTTGTTTTTTTTTTATTGTTTAAATTTAACACGGGTTATATTACATATTTTCATCATCAGATCAGTTTAGATTAATACATATAGGTATATAAGATTGATTAAACAAT
>PVJA010040056.1:0-18750 GCA_004027025.1 Myocastor coypus | reverse complement strand
CCTCCCTCCCTCCCTCCCTCCCTCCCTCCCAGCTCCAAACCTCCAAGCCTGTTTGTTTCCCTTTGGTAACACCATGACTTGATGTGGTGGATGTTGTCTATTTCGGATTTAGATTTGACAGCTGATTGTCAAAGGGACCTGGTTTGGGACGTTGAGAAAGTCTTGGGCCAATTTCCAAGCAAAGGGAAACAAAGACAAGCTGCTATGAATCATCATCACCTGCAGGTTGGCCGCAGCAAAGGGTGCAGAGTGACATTCCAGGGAGTGGTAACGAGGAACGCAATCCCACCCTGGCTGCACAGGCGTGAACGGCGAGCGCTCCTAGTCTCCCACTGAGGCACTGGTGCCAGAACAAGTCAGGTGGAAAAGGTGGCCATCACCTCAGTGTGGAGATAGGCATGGGGAAGAATTTGGTGATGAAAGCGGAGAACAGGTGGTCTGACCTGGAATCTTCCCAGAAACTTACCTAGGCCCTTGTTGGGCCTGCCCAGCTTTCCTTTCCCTGCCCCCGTTTCTTTGTCTCCTTCCTGCTCTCTGAATTGCTGACAAGGTTACTAACTGAGCCAGAGGCTTTGCTAAATATCTTATGCAAATAACCATTCTGGTCTTCTGAGACTGATAATTGTATCTTCCCCATTGGAATGCAAGGAACTTGAGTTTCTGGCTGTCACATACACTTAGATATAGCGAGAAAGGAGAAGGGTCAGGCTCATCTCCAGGTATTCTGATCCTCGAGTCTGCTTTGGCCACTCCATTTAAAAATGGCATCACGCTGTAGGGTGAGAGTGTCTCCAGTGTCTTACACAGTGCTGGCTCAACAGTAGGTTCTCATGTCCACCTGCTAGCTGTGTTACCTTCTCCCTTTCCCGGGGTATGCACATGGGCGATCCAGAGTGTCTCTGTGTGGGACGCGGCACTGCCCTGTCACAGTTCTCTCCACTGCACCCTTCCTATAAACTAAAAATTGCTCAGCTCGCAAATGAATGGGTGTTGGAAGGGAATGAAGGCTGCAATGCTGGGTAGATACAATCGCATCACTGTGGCAGTGTGCCAGGCAAGGCACTCCCTGCTGGGCGGATGGGGGGAGCAGGGCAGAGAAGGCTGTTGTCCTCAGGGAGATGGGCACTAAACAAATAAACAAAGTAATTACAGGTAGGGTAATTACTAAGTGCTGTAGAAGACAGCACTGCCGTAGAGAATGGAGAACTAAGTCGGGGCAGAGGCTTCCCTGCGTGGGTCCTGTGCACACGCAGTTGCCCCATCTTCTTCCTTTAGCCCCTTTCTTTCCTTGGTCCATTTCTATTCATCACCCAGCATCTGCCTAAAGGCCAAGTTCTCCTGTGGCACCTTTCTTGATCCTTCATGACTGTTTTAGAGACCCTTTAGAATCACCTTGATCCTAGCCCCTAGTTGTGTCACTAGCAGCTGTGTGACCTGGGCAAGCTTATCTGTGCTTCCGTAAAATTACCATTACAAGGGACAGTGGGGTCAATCAGTGGCACAGCGCTTGCCTGGCAAGTGTAAGGTCCTGAGTTCTATTCCTGGTACCAAAAAAAAAAAAGAGCCATTACAATAGCAGCTATCTCATAATAATGATGTGAAGAAGAATATCTGAGTAATTAATAGTAATACGTGCGAAGCCTGTGGAAGCATCCCGGCACATACTGAGTCCTGCATTAGTGCTGGGTGCTGTCGCTGGCCTTCCTGACATCACAGTAGGGGCATGCAGTACACTGGAGGACATTAGAGCTGGACAACATTCTAGGTACCATCTAATTCAGTGCTTCTCCAGCCTGGTTTCCTACAGGAACACCGCGGGAGGCCTTTGAGAAACACTGACGACCAGCAGCCACCCTCCAGAACGTATCTTATCTGAGCACTGAGACTCGAACGTAGGCAGTGCCACAAAATTCACAGGTGCTTTCAATGCATAGCCAGGGTGAAGAGCGTCTGGCTTAACTTAATCCCTTTTGACAGGTAGAGTAGCATTTGCTTGGGGTTGTACAGGAAGGCAGGAGCCAGCCCTAGCCTTGGGGAAGTTCTGCTTTCTGACATGGTTTCTCCTACCCTTCTGTCCCCTTTCTACCACCCAGTGGAAAGCCTGGGGTGTTGGATGCATGGCCACTGCTTCTCAGCTGCTATTCTGGCCTCGTAGGAGAGAAAGCTCTCCGGAAGAAGGTCTCGCTGCTCCGCAGCCAGGGCAGTGTGGGCAGGAGCGGGCAGAGCACCTGTTCAGACCAATCACTGGAAAAACACACTCTTGGATTCCCATAACTGAGGGCCAGAGCAGGAAATGGAAAGGTAAAGAAAGGCCTCTCCACAGATCACCAAGAGGAAGCTGACATCAGTCATAGGGACAGCTTCCTGGTAGGCAAACTCTCTGGTAAAAAGTTGTCTCATCAGAATCCTTATGGAGAGCCAGCTCTGAGTTGATGAGGTACACAGCCATCAAGAGGCATAGCAGAAACGACCCAGGGAGCCACAGACTCAGGTCCAAGTACCCAGAGTGGGCAGTGTGTCCTTGTGTCTAGAGCCTCAACTTTATCCTCTTCAAATAGGGCTATACAGCACTGTGAACACAAAATAAGTCATTGAGTACAAGTGGTACATGGTAAGCCCATAGGAAGTCATTATTAATAATACATATTAGTTGCTATTATTTAGTGATGAAGACTTAGAATGAGACACTGGTTGTTGCTTTACTCAAGACTGTTTCAAAAGAAAAAAAATCAGTGGGTGGGAGTTGGGTTGGGGGTAGGATAGTTATGGATCTAGCCAAAGGTTTTACCGAACTTATTCCACTGAGTTGAACCCCAAGGCACATTTCTAGTCAGGCAGGACACAGGGCTAGCAAGGTTGCAACCTGTTTTGTTTGCTATTCCTCCCTAACTCAACCATGCCAGGGACATTGGAAGAACCTTCTGGAATCCCTGGGAGTGGAGGCAAGGGTGAGACACTGTCTTCTCTGTGGCCCTCAGGACGACATATCATTCCTACACACACACACACACACACACACACACACACACACACACACACAATTATTTTGACCCTTACAGTGGTTGGAAAAGCAAGCAGTTATGAACATTTTTTTTAATTTTAATTTTTTTTTTTTTTTATGGCTGGCTCATCCTGCCCTGGTGGTGGGGCTGGTGCAGCATGTGGTGCTGGGGATAGAACCTTGGTCCCTGCTGCTGCCTAAGCTTTCCTAAGCAGGGGCTTTAGACCACTGAGCCATCCTGCTGGCCCCTGAACGTTTTTTTTTTTTTTTTTTTTAAAGATCAAGGAATTTTAGCTAAAAATCAGGTTGTGCTGAAAAGTTGGAGACTGGGCAACATTGAGCTGAGATCTTTACCTGATCTATGGATATTGGGCTCCCTGTTTCCCCAAAGTCTAACCTTACCCTGCCAGACATGGTGGTGCATGCCTGTAATCCCAGCACTTGGGAGGCTGAGGCAGGAGGATCTGTGTGAGTTCGAGACCAGCCTGGGCTACCAAAGTGAGCTCAAGGCCAGACTGAACTGCATAGCAAGACCCTGTGTCCAAAAAATAAATAAATAAAAAAAAAGTCTAACCTTACCCATTCCACTCACCTGCCTGCCCCCTGAAGGGTTTCCAACCCCTGCTCCACTGACAACATTTCTAGATGCCTCCATGGGGCCTTTTCAGTCCCCCAGCTTTCCAACCTGGCTGCTTTGGGCTGTCTACGCAAACTCCACCACCACAGCTCAGGATCAGTTTTGAAAATAGTAATTTTGCTCACTAACATTCATTAAGAGCTTTCCAAACACCCTTTAAAAAAAAAAATCTACCAATTCATTTAGTCCCCAAAACCAGCCCAGGGAGGTTTCTGTTGCCATCTCATTTTACAAATGGGCACACCAGCCACCCACAGAGGATGGCCCTAGTCCAGTGCCACAGAGCTGGTAGTGACTCAAATCCAAATCTTTGGACTCTAATAAAAGTCTGTGCCTGACACTGAACTTGCTCCCAACAATCAGAGTCTCCAGACGAACAATTCAGTGAGGAAGGCTGGCCGCTCACTGCATGAAGTGGAACCAGCCTGTCAGGATTCTGCCTCTGTTTCTGGAGACCTGCTGCTAAGCATGTGGCTTTCTTTTCCCAGGCTTCAGTCTCTTCCTTGGTAGTGAGAAGGCCCCAACACCTACCTCGTCTGGTTGTAGGATAGTTATATCTAAGGCACTGTACATAGAATACTTCTGGACAGGTCTCCTAAGGCAAGCCATAGAAGTAGCTAATGTGTATAGGAAACTCACATATCCTCTCGTATGTTTGAAAGATTAAGGGAACTGAGCAGCTATGTACAGAGGTGACATGCGGCAGGGGTTGTGTAAGTTCCCCGTCTCCCTCCCTCTTCTGGACACCTTGTGTAAACAGAGAACTCAGGACCAGTTATGACAATACCATACCATGGGACCTTTAATTAGAACAGAGACTTGTTTCATACAGGCTAAAAACCCGGCAACCCCGGGAAGGTTAGGGTTAGCTGTGGAAACCAAAAATGAAGCAAGCCACGGCCACTGTGTCGCTAGGCAGAGACATGGTCCTAGGATGCTATGGGACGAAGCATTTTCTTTCTTTTGGACGTGGGTGCTCCAGGCAGACTGGCTGGTCAGATTGAACTGGGTTGGTGATGGGTCCTCTGGCTTGAGATTTTCTAAATGGTGGTGCCAGTCCTCAGGGGGCTTGAGGGACACTAAGACCTGGGACAATGTGGTGGATTCTGCTAGCTCCCAGGGCAGTTACCACGTGAGGGAACAAATAAGAGTGGGGGGAAGAGACACAGTGCAGAAGGAAATGTCTTCACAGCCTAGGTCCCTGAAGAAAGAGCTACCAAGAGATTGTGGGGATATGGGGAGAATGAGGCAGATCCAATGTAAGGGACTCTGAACTTGATAATTCCCTCCTGAGCCTCAGTTTTCCCATCTGAAAAGTGGCCTTGAGATCTATATCACTGGCTTATTGGAATGATTGTGTAAAATATGGTCTGACAATGAATGGAAGTGAAATCCAGTCCCTACTGGAGCCAGCTTGGTCTTTCTCATGATGACTCAGCATCAGTGGGCTTGGAGAGAAGAATTTGAATGACTAAGTCCAGGGGTTTTAACCTGGATCACCAACAGTCACCAAGCAGTGTGGCATGTCTAAGTCTTCCAGATCTGGCTGTAAGACCCAGCCGTGGCAACCTCACTCAGCAAATGATGTCCAGGTCTTGTTGTTTTGTTTGTTTCTTTGGTGGGTGCCCTTCCGCCTGCTGCAGAAGACACAGAGGCACCACTCAGCAGGATGCAATCAACAGCATCTGAGCTTGGGTCCCCCACCCCACACTGCCAGCAACGTTTAGGCTAAGCCCCACTTTACAGATGAGAAGACTGAGACCCAAGACCCATTTCATTTCATCTCCACAGACACACAGGCAAGAAAGTCACAAAAAGAGTGCCATTTGAGTCTCTGGTTCAGCTCACCAGAAGGTGAGGCATCGCTTCTCTTGGCTGGAGAAGCAGGGTTACAATTTTCTTTTTTTTCTCTTTGAAGGAGTTGTGACTTTCTAATGTCAGTTGGTTCGTGCACAGGTGTTTGGTTCTTCAATTAATTTCCATCGAAATGAGGTTTTCCTGGAGATAACCTGTGTTTTAGTTCCATTTGGGCTTAGTTGGTATGACGGAAGCCTCCATGTCTGCCAATTCCAATTCATTCGGTGATTCTAGCACTCATTACCCGGGTGATAGTGCCCCGCAGCCAACGGCAGCATGCGAGCTGAGAGATGGACCGGTTTTGCACAGCAATTCGGTGGCAGAAGTGGTCCCTCTCCTTTCCCACTCAATAAATAGGAAATAAATTATTAAATAATCCACATTTTGATGAGAGTTCCTCATCACAGTATTTACAATGCAAAGGAAGAACTATCAAAAACTGAAAACAGGAACAAAACAAAACTAATAAATAAATAAATAAATAAATAAATAAATAAATAAATAAATACCCAGGCATACAAACAAACAAAAACGGTCCACAGGCAGAGTCTGACTACTACGTGGATCACTGGTCCATTTGGTGTAGAAATAAGAGAGGTTTCAAGTAAAAAAGAAATACGCAATGACATTAGACCAGGTTTAAGTTGTTCCGCTGGATTAAGTTAGCCAGTTAGGGAGGGGCATGTTGTAAGCAATTCTCTCTCTGCCTGTTGTTTTGTCAGACCAGCATTTCTATTCAGTTGGAAGAGGAGGCAAAGTAAGACAGGCGACCTTTTTTTTGTACCAGGAATTGAACTCATGACCTTGCACTTGCCAGGCCGGTGCTATACTGCTGAGCTAAATCCCTGGCCCTGAGACTCATTTTAAATTTTTGTGGGAAACAAGAAATGAAAAGACTATAGCAGGAGAAAGGTTGGAAGTTGGGCTTGAGGAAGAGAGAAACATTTGGCAGTATGCTAAATTTTGGCCTCTTCAAGGAAAACATTTTGGGCAGATGAGGCAAGGGAGGCACTCTGGAGCGAGATCCTTCTGTCTTTCCAACTTCATTTTATTCCGCCGCTGAAATATTGAGTTTCCTTCAAGCAAAGGAAACGGACAAACATGTGGTTCAGGGGCTTTGAGTTAGCTTTTTCTAATTAACTGAAAGGGATTCATATCTTGCTTTTTAGTTTTTATCGTCATGATTGAAAACCTCCTACAAATCTTTGAAGTCCTTTTCATCTTTCCTGAGTCTACTGGCTTTCGTGAGTCTTTCAGGCCTTGGGGCCAACATGTGTGATTATTCCTCAAAAACTTCAAAGAGGTGAGAACTTTGGTCCAGGGGAAGGGATCAATTGGCCCAATTTCATTCACTTACTGCACACCCAGGGCAGGAAGAGCAGAGGGCGTGGGCATCGTGCTGTGAGGTCTCACCCTGCTTCCCCTCCTATCTGGGGTGGTAGTTCTGGGCCAGTCCCTTATTAGTGAGGCTTAAGTGGGCCTATGATAAATTTAGCTAGTTGAAATCACCGGTGCCTCAAGAAGAATTCTGTTTTGAGCAGAATAAAGGAATTGTGAAAGCAATTAGAGAAATATACCACAGGGTGGAGAGAGAAGTTCCCCTTGGGAGGCAGCTAACCAACTTCTTCCAAAATTTCCCCATGATATGGGTGCTCTCTCGGTTGAGCTAGGGCAGGGTGATCCTCCCCAGGAAAACCACCAGGGAGGTTGCAAGAGTTTCACCAAATCCAAAGCTGGACCAGACAAGCTGACAGCTGCAAGGCCATGGACAGTGACTTTGGAAGGGGCAAGAACCCTCTCCAGCCAGCAGCCAGAAGAGACTGCTATTTGTGAGAGGCTGGACTGACAAAGATCTGTGAATCCTGGTTTCCTGGGATGGCCTCAGAAATTACATCTGATATTCCCCCTGTTTTATTTTACTTCCTAGGTTCAGCCCAGGTGCTTCCCAAAAGGATTGTTACCAAGAACTTCCGTTTTGTACACTTTTACCTTAAATGCTAAGGTTAGACTTCAGTCCCCGATATTAGCTCTGGCTCCAGCGTGTCATGCCAGGGCCTTAGCTCATAGGCTCTTTGGTTGCTCTTTTCTTCCTAATACTTCAGTGAGGAAGTTGGTGGGCAGGGCCTGCACTTCTCCACGGTTCTCTGAGTAAAAAACCTGGGGACTTAGGTGCTTCTAGGCCAACTCCAGAATGTTCTGGACTTAGGAAGCTTCAGGGAAAAGAAAAACACCCTCATTCACATTTGACCTCTCAAGTCGCATTCCGAGACATAATTCTAAAAGAAGAGACACGTCAAAGTAAATTTACATGTTCTTCCACCTCCCGAAACACATACATACACACAAAAATCCTTCCCGTATAAATAAATGAATAAATAAATAAATAAAGCTAACGGTGAAAGAAAGCTGTCATCACACAAATAAATAAATAGATAAATAAATAAAATAAGAGTTTTGCTAGGAGCCTTAGGCAAAACGGTCCCCTGGGGTTGTCTGAACAAAGTCTGTGTGGCAGGTGCTTACGGCCCACTCAGCCAACCTGCGAAGGAGGTCTAGTTGCTTCAGGAAGCCTGTGTCTCTCTGAGGAGACTGGAGTCTGGTCTGGGTTCCTGGGCCAGGAAGAGGGTTATTTACAGTTGCTGTACATGTCCTCCCCGGGGCACTTGCCCTGGTCCCAGGCACCTGCCATCCGGCTTTCTGCAGTGACAGCATTGGGATCCGGGAGTCCTGGTGAACAGGCTTTGGTCTGGGCTAGAGGCCATAGTGGGAAGGCCAGGTTATGCATTGCAGCCTACGGACACTTGCTCCTCTCCTGTGCTGCAGGAAGGACTTTAAGAGCAGGTTGACTTTGGGGAGTAATTGTGTCCCTCCTGAGGAAGGGGGCCAGGGGCTGATATGGTCAGAATGATCAAGTGGGGAGAGAATACTGCTTCCAAGAAAAGGGGGTTTTGCAAGCATTTTCCTTGGAGTGGGAAGGCAACAGGTAGCTCTTTGCTTCCCCACTGCCCCAGTACCCAAGGTTGAAGCTGGGAGTTGTCTTCCTCCCTCTCTACTCCACACCCTGTCTTGTTGCTACGCCATCACAAACTTGAGACTCACCCACAAGGCTCTGGAAAGCCATGCAGCTGGTGAGGGGGACGCCCTGGAGTTATTTTAGGGAGCTTCTCCCTGGCCTGCCTCTTCCTAGTGCGTCCTTGGATAAGACAGCTGGTGGTATTTGTGTGTCAGAGGGCAGCTTACCCTTGCTGCCCAGCCCTGGGCAGGGCAAAGGTGAGTGAGCTCAGAGCTGAAGCCAGGGCCTTCTCAAGCAGGCAAGAGATCCCAGAATCTAGCAAAAGCCCTCTTCATGGAGCACTCCAGAGCCTCACCTGCAGGTTTCCTGAATATGAGTCTTTACTTCATCCTAGCTAAGATCCTGAGGCAAGGAGCCTTAGACAGCAGGGTGGGAGGGGAGGGGTCAGGCTGCCCTGGATGGTAGCATTGGGGTGTGGCAGGCTGGGAAGTGGGGAGGGGGTGGACAGGTGCCAACTGGAGGGCCAGGCCAGACTGGCTGGCGCTGGGGGTTGGCCGCTGGCCACGGCACCGGGGAATGTTTAGCAGATGGTCCCGTGGAAGGCAGTCAGTGCCAGCTAGTAGGACTGAGGCAAACTGGGGACGCAGGTCTGCAGACAGGGCTGTCTTTACTGCTCCACTATCTCCCATGGTGTGGGGTGGCAGGGGCCCTGGGAACAACCAGGAAGCGCTTTATGTAGGTCATGTGGTGGCCTCTACTCCATCGGTGGAACCTGACGGGCGCCTCCCGACATCCACCGCCACCTCCAATGTCCGTGTCCCCTATGCATGTCTTCTCTTCTAGGACCCAAGGCTGGTCTTAGCTCTGTCCCATTTGGGGAGGTTAAAGGCCTGGCTGTTTATGTTGTACCTCAACTGCCCTGGGTCTCCACTCTCACCTATTCCTGGGGGAAGGACCCATCAATGTGCAGCTATGAGACTCAACGACAGGAAAAACGACTGTGAGGGCCGATGGGGTGAGTCACTCTGGGCCTTCTGTGCACATCCTTGGGAGCTGTCAGTGAGCACGGTTGTTTGCATACATTGCTAGCTGGGGTCAAAGCTTTTGTGTGAGGGAGCAATTCCTTTTCTTTCTAACAAAACCGTGGAGTTATGTAAAAAATAAAATTAAATTAAATTTAAAAAAAAGAAAAAGAAAAAGAAAAAAAAATCTCTCCATATGCCCGGGCCTGAGCTGAGCCCCTGGGTGGTGCTGGTAGAGGCTCCTAGTAACTTGACGCAGGGAGGTGCAGCCCCTAATTCCTCTTTTCCTCCTCCCCAGGAACCCTGGATATCTGTCACCAGCGAGAAGGTAGGAAGGGCAGGTGTAGCAGAGGTTGGCAGAGCCAAAAAAAAAGGTCCCCATAAGCAGCTGGCTCAAGGGACAACTTTTGCTTTAGCGCCTCGTGCTGGAGTAACTGTCTGCTGAGCTGTAGCTCTGGCTCCGGCTCCGGCTCCTGCTCCTGCTCCGGCTCCGGCTCCGGCTCCGACTCGGGCTCCGACTCGGGCTCCGGGAACCCAGGCTGGGGCTGCGGGAGCCGGAGCTGCTGCTGCTGCGGGTCCTGCTCCTGCTCCTGCTCCTGCTCCGGCTCTGGCTCTGGCTCTGGCTCCGGCTGCGATTTCGGCCGCGGCTCTGACTGCGGCTCCGGGAATAGCTGCGGCTGGCCGAGCGGCTGCTGCTACTGCTGTACCAGGAGGAGGCGCTGCTGAGGCTGCTGGACGAGGAGGGGCTGGGCCGATAGTAAGGGATGGGGCGCTTCCGGGCACTGCGGGAGACCGGGAGACCGGAGGAAGCGCGTGAGGGCTGAGCTCTCCTTGTTTCCAGGAAAGCGATATCCTTCCATTCCCCAATCCCTTGGGAGAAACAAACAAACGGACGGAAAAACAAACAAACAAACAAACCCCTCGCCTTTCCTTTTCGCTTCTCTCGAAGTTCTGACAGCATCAAAGTGTTGCTTAGTGCTAGTTTGTCTTGAAAAGTGATTATCTTACTTATTTTTTTCTTTTCTTTCCTTCCTTTCTTTTAACTTTTATTTATTTTTTAAAAATTTTTTTCTTGTTTCAGAACTTTTGTTTGTTTATTTATTTATATTTATGGCCAGCTCAGCCTGCCCTGAGGGCAGGGCTGGCGCAGCATGTGGTGCCAGGGATCGAACCGCGGTCCCTGCAGCCGCCTAAGCTTTCCTGAGCAGGCGCTTTAGACCACTGAGCCATCCCGCCAGGCCCCTCTTTTAACTTTTAAAAAAGCAAGCCTGGTACTCAAAGCATCCACCTGGCAGCAGAACATACTTGTAAATATTAGTTACAAGTTTGGTTTGGCCATTTTTACTTTTACTACAACTATTTCTAGAATGTTCTATGCCTAGATGAGAAAGGCTGATTTTTTTTTTTTTACTGTAATGTATCAAATTTCCTGAAAGAGGTATACAGTACAATCACTGAACAAAAATTAAGTCAACAGCACAGTTATAAGCAAAAGGCAAAAGTGGTAAAGTGGCAGACAGATGACTGAAGTTTGGAAAGTACTGAATGGATCAATTGATATGGATTATTTCAGGTTGACTAATGAAGGTTTTTTGGAAATACCACTATCTCTATCTTAGCCTTCCTCCAAAGTGACCCAAGAGGTTGGGTAGGTCTGGAACCTGGAGCCTAGAAGCTCTGCCTCTAGGTTTCTGGGTTCTTTCACCCACCTTCAACCAAAGATCTGAGAAAGAAAAATGAGTTTATTTATAATTTGACTAAACTGGAGCGCACAAAAGTATTAGGCAGAACAAAAGCCAGGAAATACTCCTATGGGGAGATTTAGTTAGGCTTTGGTGAAGAGGACAGAAGTATGGAAACCTGCTGGGTGTCAGGCTTAGCCAGTGGCAGTTTATGCCCTCAGCACAAGACACTCGGAGAAACAGTTTATCTTTTTTTTTTTAAAGACCAACTTTTAAAGATCCATTTGACCCTCTTGGTTACAAGAACAACTTCAATTGAGGGACCACAGATGAGCCAGGGAGCTCTGAGGGAATCTGCTCTTCCTACTAGACATCTGTCCTACTCTCTCCAGGGAGGAACTGGGGCCTCTGGGTGAATGGTTGGATGACGAGGCCTGAGAGGCCAGTCCAATTTTAAGAAGCTATTCAGCCATTCACCCAGCTTTCACAGCCTGAGCACTTAGTCACGTCTCAGAGCTTGGGCTTCTCTGTCCCAGCTCCTCTTTGAAGCATTACAGGTAACCTTATCCACCTATGCCAACCATTCTGCCAAGAGCAATGGCACCCAGTGGGTTCTGCAGTTAAGTCTGCAAAGTGCAGCCACGTCTGTTTGCTTCCTTGCATTTCATCTCAGGATACTCCCGAGACTTCCTCTAGTATTCCATGAGTGAGAGAACAGCTTCAGGGGACGAGAAGAGAATTTTCAGGTCACTCAGGAAGCTGCGCAACCAGAATTTGACTCCCAGTTCAATGTTTTCCTCATTACCCACCAAGGCTCCCTTCAGAGTACAATTACATGCAGGCCTATTTAAATCTGGGTGTGCAGGTCTAAATGTAGGAGGATGTCTACAGTCCAGGACAACCCTTTGCTATATGGCTTGACCCCCTACAGGCTGGTCAGACCTCTTTCCCTTCCCAGACCTGGCACCCACGCCAGGCCACATCCTGTTCCTGTAGCCTGACCCAAACCTTTCCCAGGTTCCTGGTCTGCACCCTTTCTCTCTCTCTCTCTCTCTCTCTCTCTCTCTCTCTCTCTCTCTCTCTCTCTCTCTCTCTGTCCCTGTCTGTCTGTCTCTCTCTGTCCTTCTCTCTGTCTGTCTCTCTTTGTCTGTCTGTCTCTGTCTCTGTCTGTTTCTCTGTCTCTCTGTCTCTCTCTCTGCAGATACAGGAGTTTTGACCCAAGAGGTGATTCAGGCCCCATGTCTTCAAAGCAAAGCAAAGCATTGATTCAGTTTTTTTTTTTTTGAGACAAGGTCTCGCTATGCAGTTCAGGCTGGCCTTGAGCTCACTTTTGTAGCCCAGGCTGGTCTCCAACTCCCACCGATCCTCCTGCCTCAGCCTCCCAAGTGCTGGGATTACAGGTGTGCGCCACCACGCCCGGCTCATTGATTCAGTTTTTCAGAGAGCTATCCAGAGCTCCCACAGGCTACAGTCTCTGTCCCAAAGGAGGCATAAGGAGTTACTGAAGCCTCAGGTGGGAACCGGGCGGGAACAAGGAAGAAGGCGAGACGCGCTTGCGCTGCGGACCCACCTTGTTATTCTGCGGGCTTCCAGGTGACTCGGAGAGTCTCTCCGCCGCTTCCTCATGGGCGAGTAGGACCTGCGTCTCCGACGCGGGCGCTCGCGCTCCCTTTGCTGCGAGTCCTCGCTGTACTTGGGGTCCCGCTCCCTGAAGGGGTGCAGGGGGTGTTAGGGAAAGCTAGGGTTGGATGGTTTTCTAAGTAAGCTGTCCACTTCCGCTCTGCACCCATTCCCCTTATCCACGGCAGCGGGAACGTCAGGGAGGCAGGCATGCTTGGTGGCATGCTTGGGGGGTGGGCATGAGAACATAGGATATAACTGGGGCCTTGCTGCCGCTCCTGATAAGACGAGGAGCTGTAGGGAGGCTGGACTAGGTCCCCATCTCTGCCAGGATACAAAGAGGAACAGGGCAGGCAGGTACTGGGGGAAAGGGCGGGGGAGGCGGGGCTGGGAGACTTGAACTGAGCAAGGCCAGACCAGATGCGGGGGGCGTAGTGGTGGGGGGGGGCAGGGAGGTGAGACGGGGAGAGGACGGAGGGGTGAGGCTTGGTGGGGGCGGTACCTGCTGGGGCTGTAGCGTGAGTAGCTGGGGCTGCGGCGGGACCTGGAGCTTCTGCTGGGCGGGCTCCTCTTGCCAGACTTGGAGGAGTAGCTGGGAGAGCGGGAGTAGGACCTGGGAAAAGGTGACGTTTTATTTACCGGGTCCTCAGTTGATGACCTTTTTCTTTGTGGAAGCCCAGAGGAGCAGCAACCTGGCCCTTATCAGAAAATGAGGCCTCCCCTTTGAGGGCTTCATACTATGGACAGCTTCTTTCTGGGCGCTTGTTATTCTGGCTATTGATTAACTGTGTGATCGTGGGCAGGGGATTTCCCCTCTCTGGGCTTCTGTGTTCTCATCGCCAAATGGGGATAATAATAATAGTACTAAAAAAAAAAATAATAGTACTCTAAAAACCATAAACAAGGGCAGAGTAGGGTAAAGCATCCAGCAGATTGGCACATACGCGCTAAGTAACAGCACAAAAGAAATGTGGACCACGACTATTCAGTATTTTCTCATGCCAGACGTTGAACCAGTGCTGTATGTATACCTCTCTTAACACATGCTAACGTGAGGTACTGCTATGGATTCCACTTTACAGATGGGGAAACAGAGGCACAAAGAGGTGATGCATTTGCCGAGCTTCACACAGCCAGTAGAGGCTACAAACCCGGATCTGTTTTGCTTTAAAGGGCAGCAGTCTTCCGTTATCCCAGGTCTTCGTTTTCTGTGATTTCACTTACACAAGTTAAGCCATCGTCTAAAAATATTGAGTGGAAAATTCTAGAAATAACACAGCCACTTTAAACTGCGCGCTGCTCTAAGCAGCATGATGAACTCTCTTGACGTGAGTCATCGCCGGGTCAGCTTGTCTGTGATGCATGTGCTGAAGGCCGGTGAGTCACTTGCAAGTCTTATCATCAAACCCTCTAGCGCAGCTTTGTAGGGCTCTTGTGCGCGCTCCCCTTATTTACTTAATTATGGCCCCGGGGTGTAAGACTAGTGATGGGGCAGTTGAGAAACACCAAGGAGGAAATGTAGTGGGCTTTCTTTAAGTAAGAAGGTGAGTGCTCAAAGCTTGCTAAGAAAGACAAACATATGCCCCATCTGCTAAGCTCTATGGTGACGGCAAGTCTGTGAAATTATAGGGATGGAAAATTTAATTCCCGCTAGTTTTTCTGCCAACTCTGAAAGTGTAAGAGTTAGGATCCCATTGTAAGCACTGCTTAGTTGAGATGGAAAATCATTTCATTATAGAGCTTAGTCCTATTGCCTCATGCAGGCATCCACTGGGGGTACTGGAAGGCAGTCTGAGCTTAATGTACGTGTATGGGGGGGAGGGGCTGCTCTGTATTCGTCACTCCTTCACTCCTCTCCTTTTTCATTTCTCTGTGCTAGTGCCTCCCTTGTTTAGATAGCACTGTAGAGAAGGAATGGCTTATTCAGTCTTACTGTGCTGGATCCAACATCCTGCCGGGACTCCTTGAAAAGTTGCTTTTGTTCACTTGCCTTTTGTGAATTGAGGATTATGATAAAGAAGATGCAAAATGCAACGTGTTTGTAGCTGTCTGGGAGGGATGGGCCCAGCCATTTCCATCCTTTAACTATACCATATAGGGTCCCTTTTCTGTGGATCTAAGTGACTCATTTTTATAAACCTAAAGTCAGAAATAATTGCTTTGGATCAACTTTTTTTTTTTTTTTTCCTAATGATGCAACAAGGAAGCAGTTTGTCTGCTTTGTCTCCGACTCACATGTGCGTCCACTCCCACAGCGACGGCGTAGCAGAGGGTAGGCCTCCCTGGCCCTTTTCTCCTGACATCATTCTCATTTCCCTCCTCAATTTTCCTTTTGGTCTATTCTGCTATCCTTACTGCTGTCATCATGCTATCACATCGAACATTATTCTTAGCTGCCTTGCTTCATTTTTCTAGAATGGACGGTCTTGAAATAATCAATTAAGTAAGCTTTTCTTTTTTTTTTTTTTCCTGTGGGGTTTCACACAGAAAAGGAATGATCAGCCTGCTGTTGGAAACTTTTTGTTTGCATGGAGTCCAGGGAAGACATGCGTTGATTAGGTTGGATGAAATCTTCTAATTCTTTAATTCCTGAGCTCTCATACTTACATTCTACCATAGCACTTCTCCTATGAGGTAATCAAGCTATTACCAGTAGTTAGAAGTTAGGTGAGAGAATATAGAATACAAAATCAGCCACAACTACTCTTCCCCATCTACCTTAACTCTCTCAGTGTTAGCTCTGCAACCGTTCCCATGAGGAGGAGCATGCTTAGATCTGGACTAGTCTAGTGACTGATGCCGACCAAGAGATTAGCAGGAGTGCTGTCAGTCACTTCTAATCCCAAGGCTAAAGAATGCTTCACAAATTCTCTCAGACCTCCTCTGTCATCATCATGTGAACAAACAGACAAGTCTGTTGGGTTGGTGACAGCATTGAGCACGGATTACTAATCAGGGATTATTCAATCCAGCCAGACTCCAACTAACCCACCAGTGGATCGCAGATACAGGACAGGGCCCAACCAGAGAGGAAGAACTGGCCAGCCGAGCCCAACCCAAATTGCTAATCCACAGAATTCAGGACTCAATAAACATTTTAAGGGTGTTATTTCTGGGAGTAACTTTCTCTGCAGCAGAAGCTGGTTTATTTTCAGGTCAACACCCTCAAAAATAATTAAAATTTACTATGTTCCAAACACAGCTATAAATGCTTTGTAGTCCTCAGGATGAGCCATTGTGTCATTTTGTGGATAAGAAAACTGAGAGGTTCACTAACTTTCCCTAGGCTACTAGCTAGCTACTGGGTAAGAGAGGTAGTCAAGTTGAAGTCTCCTCTTGTTTTCACACATCTGACTCTTCTCCTACACAGCAACTAGTGCCAAAGGGGGAACTCATCAGGGCAAAGGTCAAATTACACTCACCTTTTCTCAGAGGAGGTGGATCGACTCCGAGTATACCTGGGAGAGGTCCTGGGGTTTGGGGATCTGGAGGAACGACTGGAGGATCGGGTGCTGGCATAGGAGGAGCTGCGGGAGCACTCTTTTATAGGGGAACTTTGGGCTGTGGCTGGAACCAGACTGGACTTCTTCACCTCGTCACACTCCAGACATGGTGACTGAAATTCTCTGTGGGAGGAAGAAGGTCAGTTAATTACAACTGGCCACCGCTCTGGCACATCTTGATACAATTTTTACTTTTTTGCCATTGCCTAGACTATGCTGTTCTCCCAGAAACCTCTTTCAGTCTGTTCCTACTCTGGAAGGACTTTCCCAGAGATAGATATTAGAGGGCCAAAGCAACATGAGACCCTACAAGTACATGGATGTTCCAGCTGAGCATTCCCAAGGGCAGAACACGTACCAGAGGTGTCACTGCAGAGTGTGCTGGGAGGTCATTGGGGCTGGGCATGATGCTAAGTAATGTCAGATCAATTCACAGATTTAATTCTCTTCTTGACTTTGTCAGTCCCTCTGATTACATTAATGAGAATTACATTAATGAGAATGCCCTGGCTAGGTGCAGGTGAGACCTTAACACTACCTCTGTAATTTCTCAAGGAGAGAGGAGCAGGTCCTAGTGTAGCTAACTAGGAATCTATTGGTCTGTCTGTCTGTCTGTCTGTCTGTCTGTCTATCTATCTATCTATCTATCTATCTATCTATCTATCTATCAACAGGAGACTTCTATTTAGGCGATGCGGTGGTAATTTTCCGCTTCAGATAACACCGTACACTTTCAGTTAACTTACAGAATCTGAATTTTTAAAAGAAATAAATTATTACATAGCATGTTAAAAATCAAGAAAGGGACCCGTGGTTGGCTTAAGTTTGGGACACTGGGATGTAGTCCATTTTACTGATGGGGGAATTGATACTGACTCCTCCCCCAACCCAAAGTGGATGGAGACATTTTTAGACCTTTGTACTCTAAGGACAGGCACTTCACAAGCACTGTTTCATTTTGTCTTCCTGGCAACTTTATGAGGCTGGATCTACTATGCTCTCCAATTTACAGAGAAGACTCAGAAGTGCAGGGAACTTGACCAAGCTCAGCCAGCATCCCCGACTCTGACCCGCTCATCTCCCAAGCCCAGGACCCTGCCACCTCCTCGAGCTCCCTACCTTCAGTGCTCATGGTTTCCTTGATCTATAGCTGATGCTTCTTTCCCTCAGGTCATATTTACTGAGCCCTCTGTCTATAGCTGGCATGACATAAATAGCTATGGATTAGACCATCATTTATAGCTGAAAGTGTAAGGCAGAGTCCAAATTATTTAGCTTATCTGTCTATGTATATTAAATTAAGCAGGTAATGTTCAGCTTGGTGGACAGCTTTGTATTTGGATGCTGACGCTGCCACTTAGTAATCGAATTTCTGAACTACTACAAGCCTCAGTTTCCTCCATATGTTTTTTTAAAAGCTCACAATAGTATCTGTCCCATAAAGATTTTATGGAGAATTAGGGAAGATTATTCATAGAAAGTATTTTTCAAAGTATCTAGCATGTGGTAAGAGCTCAATGAATATTAACTACCATTATTTTTATTGTTATTATTGCTGTTCTGAGTTTTCCCTGCATAATGCCCTGCAGTATATCAGTCAATACGGGGTCTCTATTTCCCCCCTGGGAACTTTTAGTGCCTGTTCCTTAAAACACTGACATTTGCTCTGATCTGCTCCGGTTGCCAACCAAGCTTGGGTATGAGCTGAGGCCAGCGATGTCCTGTGACAGGCCAGCCAGAGGCCATGTGTACATGTGGATGCCAAGCTGTTTATCAAGGACTGAAGCAGACCATGCACTGGGGACAAAGGGTGCCGTGTCCTTGAAAAGCTGTGAAGTGCTTCAGAGCTAAGGCTTTAGAAATCTCAGCCACTTTGAACAATGAGAGACTCCAAACTCAGAGAGAGGAAGAGCCCACCGTTCGCCTGGTAGAGAATGCTGGCCCAGCTCACCTCACTCTGCATCTGTGCCTGTACCTCATGAACTTAAAAACCCCAGAGGAAATGGACCCTGCCAATATTAGATCCTCAGCACCAAGCCGAGTGCCTGACATAGAGTAGGTTCCCCGGTAGCACGTTGAGGGACAAATAACAATGAAGGCTCAGAGTAAGTGGTCAGTGCAGTTTTATAGCCTTAATTTTGACAGTACCCTCAGTGTTGAACATTTTCTTGTGTGTGTGTGTGTGTGTGTGTGTGTGTGTGTGTGTGTGTGTGTGAGAGAGAGAGAGAGAGAGAGAGAGAGAGAGAGAGAGAGAGAGAGAGGATGTATCAGAGGAAATGTACATTGGCTTGCAAGTAAATTGACTTGACTTATACCAACTCTGTCGAGTGGAACAAAAACTTTTACCTAAAATCATATTGTAATCTCTGTCTGTGTCTTGTCTGCCTGTCTTCCTATCTATCTATCTATCTATCT
>PVJA010040055.1:5752-18859 GCA_004027025.1 Myocastor coypus | reverse complement strand
GGGGAGGGAAAAAAAGAGGTGAGCTAAGACAAGAGGATCACAAATTCAAAGCTGGCCTGGGCTACAGAGACAATTCAAGCCAAGTCTAAGCTACGTGAGTCCCTACTCTCTAAAAACAAAACAAAAAAAAATCTGACAGCAGTCTTCAGAACAACATGAGAATGGGGAGTTTCAAGTAAAACATCCTTTTCTCCCTTCACACTAAAAGTAGACCTGTCACTCACCATATATAAATGCCTATAAAAAATCTTACACAATTTCCAACCATTTCAATTTGGGTGAATACCCAGTAAGTTTTCTCAACTGATTACCCTCTGTGTAAGACAGTGTTCAATATATTCTTAACAGGACCGTCTCCACCAACTTAAGGTCTTTTAGCCATCACACCATCAGCAGTAATAAAGGTGCAGTGATTCTACATGTGTAATGAACAGGCTGGAACTCTTCTGAAGCACTGAGGAGCCGCAAAAACCATCTGTCACAAACTATACACAACACAGTAGCTGCATGTTAAACATTTGGCCAGCTTTGTTGCTATATTCCTTAAGAATCCTTTGATAAATACATGTGTTCTTTATGGTTATAGCTATATTGGAAACAATTTCTGAAAATGGATCCGTTAAGGGACTATCACTTTCCTTCCTAGGTAGCAAGAGACTAAACCCACTGACTTCTCACAAAGAGGGCAGCACTCAAGGTTCTCTGAACATACTTGCTTCTGAAAAAAACTGACACAGAATTCTGATTCCTAAAATCTTGTCTATTAAAGACTAAGAAAGTAACATTTAATTTCCCTACAACTGTCATGTGTCCTTCAATAAAACTGATTTTACTCACTTTTCATTTGATTTGATAAAAATAAGTCATTTTCTTCTGAGTTGCTCTGTCATGTCTCCTTACCTCTCAGATCCTTTCCTGGTCTTTATTCTCTGAGGAGTATCCACCCTACACTCTTAACTTTGATTTTATCTTCTGCAAATATCCATTTTGTTAAAATATGTGTGCAAGCTGTATTTAAGTGAATACTGCTGTTTTAATTCTTTCAGACTGATCTTAAATAACCATATTTTTTCTTACTTTATGATTTAAAATGGGTCTCCTCTCCTCTCTATAAATTCTAATTTCAAATTAATTTACAGATATGTGATTTTATGGTTTTCATTAAAATACTAAGGTACTTAAATATTTTTTAATGATTCTGAGTATTTCTAAGAATTTTCAAGACAACTGTTCGTCAAATCTAATTTTAAGAATAAAATTTAATGTTTAAAAGAATAACAGTAAAGTACTAATGCTCATTGAGAAAAATCTATACACTAGAGAGGTCGAAGAAACTTCACTTTTTGAAATATAAAATTACCTTCCCATTCATCTTTGATGTGATCTCTGACATTCAGATTGATGGTCACATCTGCGCGCACTCGGGTTGGCCAGTTTTCACCTATATTGGGTTTGGCAACCTCCACTACGGTGAAAGCCACAATGGGCTGTGCCATCCGAGCCCAGCCACCAAACACCACACCACCATACTCAGATTGCCTGGAGACCAGAGAAACAGCTGTTTACTCAAACAACAAAGTAACTTCAACTGTTACACAAGTAAACCAGTAAGAATGTGTTCAGCTAGCACTTAAATTGTAACATTAGTAACCCTTATTTCTAAACTAAAATCACGAACTAAAAAAGCCACTGTAATATAGGAAGCTTATATGACACTATGAAGTAAGAATGAGCTCCAGAAACAAAAGGGCTAGAAGTATATCCCTTCAGCCCTGAGAAGAAAAATGGATTATTATTTATATGAAAGCACTCTGGAGGTCAGTTCATCAAACAGAAAAATAATCTAACACAACTTAAGTTCTGCTTTATTAAGGTATAACTGACAGAAAATCATATGTACTTAAGGAATATGTTATATTTGAAGACATGTACACTGCAAAATCACTACCAAAATCAAGGCACTAACATATCCTCACCACACAGCTACCATGGGAATTCCTAAGAACCATGAGAATAGTTCTCATTCTTCTCCTAGGTCTACTGTTCTAGCAAATTCCAAGTATACATTATTCGTGCCAGCTTTTCTCCAGAAGTTACATATCATGCAACTGAGTTTGTACTCTGAGACCATCACCTCCCCATTTTCCCACCCTTTATCCCTCATGGGTACCCTTTTACTTTGCTTCTAAGTGCAATTCTTTTGGCTCAGTGGTCTAAAGAGCCTGCTTAGGCAAGCTTCGGCAACCACAGGGACCATGGTTCAACCCTTGGCACCACATGCTGTGCCAGCCCCACCCCCAGGGCAGGCTGAGCTGGCCATAATATAAACAAACAAACAAACATTAGATTCCAAAAGTAAAACTATCATTATTTCCATTTCTGTATCTGGCTTATTTCATTCAGTATAATGCATCTAGGTTCATCCATGTTACAAAAACCGCTAGTAGGGCCTCCCCCATTTTGAAGGCTTCTAACCTGTTCCACAGTATGTACATACATTTGTAGTACATTTTCACACTGCCTTTATTATTCAGCCTTTGATGGGCATAGGTTATTTTCATACTCTGGCTATTGTGAATAACGTTTCTCTCATATGTTTGTGTGAACAGTGTTTCAATGGCCCTGGGAATCTCACTGTTACAGTCATTTTATTTCTTTAAATACATAAAGTTGGACTGCTGGGTCTTACAGTTCAATTTTAGTTTTTCAGAAATGTATATGGCTTTCAACAATGGCTGTACTAATTTGCATTCCTAACGGTGCATAAGCGTCCCTTTCTCTTCATTCCTGCCAATATTTCTACTTTGATTTTGTTACCTAACAGGTTGAAGGTGATTATCTCTGACTTGTAATCCCAACTATAAATGGTGAACTTATATTCTTATATTGATGTTAGACCTTTGCACAACTTTTATGGAAAAAGGTCCAATCAGGTCCTCTGTTATTTTTAAAAATTATCATTACTTTTCCTATTGAGTTATATCAGCTCCATATATATATATATATATATATATATATATATATATATATATATATATATATTTTTTTTTTTTTTTTTTTTTAAAGAATTTTTTTTTCTTGTTTCAGAACTTTTGTTTATTTTTCTGGCCGGCTCAGCCTGCCCTGAGGGCAGGGCTGGCACAGCATATGGTGCTGGGGATCGAACTGCGGTCCCTGCAGCTGCCTAAACTTTCCTAAGCAGGCACTTTAGACCACTGAGCCATCCTGCCAGGCCCCAGCTCCTTATATACATTGGATATTAACTCATTACTGACTACAGGGCCTCCCAAGTATTTTCTTCTGTTCCACACAGCCACCACCTCATTTTATTTTTTTCTCTACTGTGCAGAAACTTTGTTGTTTGATGCATGCCAATCTGTCTTATTTTTGCTTTTGTTCCCTGTGCTTTTAGTATCGTATCATATGGTCAATATCCTTGATCTTTTCTCCTATGCTTTCTTCAAGGAGTTTTTTATACTTTTAGATCTTATGCTTTAATCTATTCTGAGTTCATATTTAAGTATCACCTAAGTCAGGGATCAAATTTCCATTTTTTTTTCATACAGATATGCATTTCTCCCAACATCATTTTTTTTTGAATTTTTTATTTTATTCATTTATTTTTCTTGTTTCAGAACTTTTGCCTGTTCATTTACCCATCCTTATGGCCGGCTCAGCCTGCCCTGAAGGCGGGGCCGGCGCAGCATGTGGCACCAGGGATCAAACAGCAGTCCCCGCTGTCACCCAAGCCCTCCCAAGGAGGTGCCCTAGACCACTGAGCCATCCCACTGGGTCCCATCTCCCAACATTATTTATTGGGGAAAAAAAAAAAAAAAAACAACTATCCTTTGTGTTCTTGGCATATGTATCAAGGATTAGTAGATTATATGAGTCTATTCTCAAATTTTATATACTTTTTATTAGCTTCTGTGTCTGTTATGCTTATAGTTTATTGATTTGATAACAGACTTATAAGAAACACAATCTGAGCCGGGTGTGGTGGCGCACGCCTGTAATCCCAGCACTTGGGAGGCTGAGGCAGGAGGATCGATGTGAGTTCGAGACCAGCCTGGGCTACAAAAGTGAGCACAAGGCCAGTCTGAACTGCATAGTGAGACCCTGTCTCAAAAAAGACAAAAAAAAAAAAAAAACACAACCTGAAATCAGGAAGTAAGATGCCTCCCGTATGGTGCTTGACCGAGACTGCTTTAGCTCCTCAGGGCTCCTCCCATGTTCCTATTTAGTGTCCTCTCATTCCAGCTGAAAGAACTCCCCTTACATCTCTTAGGCAAATCTATTGTTGACAGAAATTTTCAGCTTCCACTCATTTCTCCTTCATTTCTGAAAGACAGCTTTCCTCGGTTTTAATTAATTTCTTTGCTTTCTAATGGAAAGCTTTACTTAACTTTATTCCATTTCTTCTTTTTCCCCTTTCCCCTCAGATAGTCTCAACTGTTATTTTCAGCTTCTGTATTTCTATAAGCTGCTCTAAATACATTTTCTAAACACACCATAGTCATGAACTGGAGGACAATATAAGCTTATTGCAAAAACTAGAACCGCTAACATTCAGATATCCCTTCTTTCTCATGATAGTCTAATTCCTGCTTCAGCTTGTATATTAAAGTGCATCTGAGAACTCTGTAAAATAAAAACTGTGGCAGCACTCAAAAACCAGAAGTAATGTACTAACAAAAACAAAGCATACCCATTGTAAAGGCTTTGTGTCTCAACAAAAAACTTGAAGAGAACAAGTTCTGTAATCCAGTAACTTAATTAGTACTGGAACAATTTCTATATGGGTTATATAGAAGAGAAGGGATGTATAAACTCTTTTTTTTTTTGGTGGGACTGAGGTTCAAACTTACGACCTTGCACTTGCCAGGCAGGCACTTGTGCCTCGGAGCTATCTCCCCAGCCCTGTATAAACTCTTATGAAATAAATTTGCATCATTTCTTTCGTTTTTATAGCTTCACTGCAATAAAATTCATTCATTAGAAATGTACATGAGGGGCCTGGCAGGATGGGTCAGTGGTCTAAAGCGCCTGCTTAGGAAAGCTTAGGCGGTCACAGGGACCGCAGTTCGATCCCCAGCACCACATGCTGCGCCAGTCCTGCCCTCAGGGCAGGCTAAGCCGGCCATAAAAATAAATAAATAAATAAAACAAAAGTTCTGAAACAAGAAAAATAAAATAAAAAATTCTTTAAAAAAAAAGTACATGAGTTCAACTCAATTTTTTTCAGCAAATATGCAAATGTGTACATATCACTATAATTCAATTTCTGGAACATTTCTATCATTCTTTTAAAAGATCTTTCTTGTTCAAGCATAGGCAACTCCTGCTCACATATCTAGACAATCACAAATCCATTCTTCTTACAAAATCTACTTGAAATAGAGCTTTCTGGCATGCTTCCTGCTGTTTGGGATTTCAGTATCCCGAGCATATAATCATTAGAAACATGTTATGAGGGGCCCAGCGGGATGGCTCAGTGGTCTAAAGCCCCTGCTTGGGAAGGCTTGGGCAGCTTCAGGGACCGCGGTTCGATCCCCGGCACCACATGCTGCGCCAGCCCTGCCCTCGGGGTGGGCTGAGCCGGCCATAAAAATGAGTGAATAAACAAATGAAGGTTCTGAAACAAGAAAAAAATAATAATAAAATAAATTAAAAAAAAAAAAAAAAGAAACATGTTATGAGTACAACGTCCCAGCTACTTTTGCACCTTCAGAAGAAGACTGGCCCCTGTGTCAAGCTCATCATTTTTTAACAGTTTTCAAAGGCACTAGCAAAGTAAACATAGAAAAATTTATCAGTACAAATGTAAATGAGCTAATTCCAACCATTTACATATTCTCTTAAAAAAAAAAAAAAAAGATGCAATTACAGAATTTTCCTCTAATAACAGGCCATAGGAATTCTGAAGTATTTTTGTCCTATTTGCCATTTATATAAAATATAAGTGAATTCTATTTGCTGAACTGCAAAGTAACCAAAATTAGGCACTAAATCTAAACAGATAAACTCAAGGTAATCATAAACTTGAAGGCAGTTTTCTGAGCAAGCACACCCACAGGGCCTGCACAATGGACCATGAGCCGTGGGCAGGGACGAGCAGCCAGTCAGCACACACAGCTCACAATGCAGGCCTGCATACTGACTCAACTGATTATTAAGTCAAAAATACCTCGGGCTGTGTTTTATAGTCTAACCCAGAATAACTTTTCACATAATGATTAAAAAAATAGAACTGTGCATAAAATATGGAAATGAAAAAAAACAGATCGTAATCACAGTGTCCATGGCAGCTCTCTGTAATTAGTAGAGAAGTCTGGAAGATACCTGAATCAGTTCACTCAGAAGACACAACATGGTAAAGAAAGTTCAGTTCACAAAATTTTGATCATTTATACTTATGATACGCAGAGCTTACGTCTATCTATTTCAGTGAGGCAGTGAATAAAGAGCATTTATTCAAAACAGTCATGTCTAAAAAGCCAAAGTAACCTTCACAAATCTGGTAATGCAGGCAGGCATGGTGGTGTAGTCCTGTAATCCCAGCACTTGAGAGGCTGAGGCAAGAGGACTATCACAAGTTCAAAACTGGTCTTGGCTACATAGTGAGTTCAAGACCAGCATGAACTACACAGTGAGGACCTGTCTCAAAACATAAGAAAATCATAATCCAGAATGGTTGGTAAAAACTTGAGTGAGAATGTTCTTAGCTAAACACATTCTAGACAAAAACAGGTAAGGTACAACACCAAGTTTAAACAGAAGTGTTCCTCAAATAACTAGGCCTACTCAGTTTACTTGGGTCTCTCCAAGGTACTCTACTAATAGGGGGCCAGAGGAATTGCCACTGTGTCCATCCGAGTGATATCCAGCAACCCTCCACGTGCCTAGCCAGTTCCCATAAAGATGCTGACCGAAACTACCAGTAACAGTCCTCCATGTAGCAGAAAAGATCCTTTTAATTTAAATTTCACCCAGGACCTAAAACGACCTGGTTTGGCCTTGCACCCACCCCTGCCTTGCTCTTGCACTAAGGCCCAGCCTGGTCTCCTCGGTGTCTCTCCCTGTCCTCTCCTCCCTCATCCTCAGGTACAAGCCCTGCCTCCAAATACTCAGAAACGTATTTTATATTTTAGCACATTAATGTATTTTAATTCACATTATAGAAATCTTAAAGAGGAAATATCTCCTAAGAGGCATTTTCATGCCAAGAGTATTATTTGTGAACACACTATGAATTTCCCAGCAGACCTCATCATCACAAGTGAGCCAGTTTACCAACCAGGGCTTCATTCTGCTGACACTGTCCTCAATGTCTTGCCTAATTTCATAAGTTGATTCTAGTCGGAAGAGGTTAAAATTCCTTAGGAGGTAGTCATGAAGAGTCAGAAACTGCAAATTTAACTTGGGAAGTGCAAGACAACCTGAAAAAGAAAATGATACTCATATTTAAATTGTTGTTTTCTAAATAAATAAATAAATAAATAAATAAATAAATAAATAAATAAATAAATAAATGTTTTCCTCTGTCATCTGCTTAATGTATTAAAAAAAAAACAGCACCACAAAAGTGGTCAGAACCTAAGGACTCTCAAATGCAATATATATATTTTTTCAAATGCAATATATTTTATAAATACTTTTTCCACCTAGAAATTCCAGTTAACAAAGAACTGCAGGCAAAGGATGAATTTTATTATGGTACATGATCAACAGACCAGTGATTCATATGGAAACAATGATTCTTGCACATATCCAAAGCTATCTTCTTTAGCACAGTATGAAGTAGCTCAAAAGTCTTCCTATAGCCAGGTGTGGTGGCACATGGGTGAGGCAAGAGGACTGCTGGAGTTCAAGACCAGTGTGGTCTACAGATTAGAGTTCAAAGCCAGCCTGAATGAGATCTCATCTCAAAAAAAGTCTTTTCATTAAAGCCAAATTTGTATTTGCCAAGTTTTAAAGTAATACTACCATAATTTAGCTCATGGAAAAATTTATCATGGAAACTAAAGTAGCATGTTATATTCTACAGACACATTCCTAATGACTCCTATAATGCTCTGGATTCATCTTCTGGCTAGATTTTAAGAACAAAGTAGTGCTTACATGTTATTGAAACTTTTTTGATTAATGAACAATATTCTTTCCATTTTGGTCCTTTAACTTTATTTTTCTTAGATAATTAAGTGGTTTACTACTCCACAGCATCATCACTCAAAAAAAAAAAAAAAATCTGGTAAATCGCCTTTTCATGATCCTTATTCACACTACTGAAGCAATAATGAAAGAAACTGAAAGTAAAAAAACAGTGGAGAGTCATGCATGGTGGCGTATGCCTGTAATCCTAGCACCTGGGAAGTCGATGTGGGAAGATCGATGTGAGTTCGAGATCAACCTGGCCTACAAAAGTGAGTTCAAGGCCAGCCTGAACTGCATAGTGAGGCCCAGTCTCAAAGACAAAAAAAAAAAAAAAAAAAACCACTGGAGAAAATCTTACAAACTGACTTGTAGTTTAAATGGTTATTTCTTTAAGGCTGAGAAAAAACATCCTTTTTGACAATACATGTTTATAAAACAAAGCAAACTAACTGCAGCCAAATCAGTGTTACCACTCTTTAACCTTCACTGAATTAATAAACACCCTGGTGTATCAACATACTGACTGACATCACAAAAAAGAGAAGCAGAGTGTGTGCTCCTGAAGAAATATAACACCACCAAGAATACCCTCAAAGGAGGAGAGCATCAGTCTACCCAAGTGTCTACACTCAGGTGCCAATTTCTAAGAAAAATGATGGAAAAAAAAAGTATGGTTCACTGCACAGGAGTAGTCAATCTGAAAAGTCTATGCCATCAGAAACTGTGGACTGAACAACTCATATTCTCCAAAAGGCAAGGACAGATGGATGTCCGGTAAAGGATATTTTAAAAATAAACCTTCGTAACCACTTGTCCCTATGTCCTTTCCCAGTTACAGGTCCTTCTTCTGTCTCAAACTACCTATTTCCTGATGAGCTCCAATTTCTACAGTTTTATCACCCAAGTATGCATCCCTAGAAGAGAAAGATACCATTAAATTAACCACTACAAGAATATGTAAAAGATATGAAGAATGCCTATGCCAAAACAGAATCGGTGCACTGGTTTTATTAGATGTTTCTCAGATATGACCCGAAAGTAATTTTTCTTTCAAATAACTCACATCTCTCCTAATAATGATGCCACTGCTGGCAAGATTTCATGGGATATCTTACAGAACATGCCTTCACATTACAGCAGAGTACACTACTGCATGTATGTAGTCCTGGCAAATATTCATCCTCAGAAGACAAGCAAAAGAAATTTAGAACTCTTGTGAAATAGGTAGGTGAACAAAAACATCTTCAGCATTTTGGATCAAAATTAAAATTTGTATCAACTAAGGGCAATGTTTTTTCTTGGTCATTACACAGCTCAAAGAACTCAGAAGAACTTCTAAAAGGCTCTGAAAAATAAACTGTTGTCACATGTAGCCCACCACACTGGCACAATACAGATGCTATCCTTGCTGCACTACTATCTCCTTGAAACACTGCCTTTCTATTTTAAGGTCCTATTTTATACAGGGTAATGTAAATCAGTCTAAATTTAACAAAAAGCCTGATGTTAAATATTCAAAATATGAACTGTTTTCTAGCTTCTAAAGTTAAGGAATATTGTAACAGAAAATTAATGTATAGAGTTGACTTCAATACATTTTCAATTACATCTGATGAATTCTAAATTAGGTTTCCCATTACACCTGAATCCTGAATTTCTTTACCATACCTTCCCCAGAATAATACTCAGTTGGGACAATATTTTCATCCCATATAATTTTCTCAGTTGGATACAAAGGCATCTGATTCAACTGCTGAATCTGAGAAATGCGACGTTCATGACGAGATACCTGAAAGAAAAACAGGTTTGTGAAGGGGCGTACTTATTCAGTAAAAATTAATTTCCAGAGAAATTCTCAAGCAAGTATGGAATGAGCAGTTCCATGTCCTTCCATTATAATAGCACTTCAGTAAAATTTTTCTTTCTTCATTTAATCAAATATAAACGAGGTACTAAAGTGATGTACTTCATATTCAAACTGAAGTGAATTTTTTTTTGTTTTTATATGTTTAGGAAAGGGTCTATAGTGTGTTCAGGGTCTCATTACTAGATCAGATTCATAGTGATCCACCTATTTACAGCCTCCCAACAGCTAGGATTACAGGCATGCGACACCAGGCCCAGTCTCAACTGCCATCTCAGGGTGCCCCAGGGGCAAGGCCGACATGGCACAGAAGGGAATTCCTATTCCCATACTTCTCTGTACAAGTAATGTTAAAGCAAGGAAAGCTGCTACAGCCGCCCTAACATTAGCTTACACTTAGATGAAACAGCTAAGGCACACTCTCCTTTCAGAATTCTCATAAAAAGGAAATAGAATATTGTAAAATAGTGCCAAAGTTCTGGCATGTTCCAAGTTATAAATTTAGGATTAAAGTGGGAAAAAAAAAAATGCAACACTTCAATCTTATGTTAGTTTTCATTCTTACTCTAGCTAAAGAATCTGGAAAAAATAAACTTATCCCCCAACCTTAGTCTCTCTTCCTTATAAAATGAGAGATGGATTGAAGTGATTTCTGTTTCTCTTTCACTGACAGCCTCTATATACTCTTATCATAGTAATCGCACATGTAAAGATACTTCATTCTGTAATTAACAATGCTAAAATAATAGTTGTAAAATTTATTTATAAGTAGCATTATTTTAGGAATAAAGGTAATGTGACACATAAACAATTTTATATACATATATTGCTTTTACACACACACACACACACACACACACACACACACACACACACAAGTGTTTAATCACAATGTGGATATCACAAAAACCCGAACTTGACGAACAACTTTAGAAAAGGCAGAAAATGAAAACGAATGGATCATTATAAATCTTAAAAAAAAATTTATGGAACTATTTAAATTTTAGGGATAAAATTTTAGTTACAAGAGCCTAAAAGCCAAAGAATCAACTTTATACTCAAATCTCTTATTTAAAAAGATTCCCAGGAAAAAAAAAATCTGCATTTTCATTCTTAGTTAAGATTTATTATTAATCCCCAAAACCTAACTAAGAGAAATTTTATTTTGCCAAAAACCAGCAAAAGGAATTTTTGGCAAGCACATCATCAAAAACAAGAAAAAACTAATCTATAGAAAGAAAGGTAAAGATAGGGGCCAAAGACATAGTCTTCATAAAATTTTGCACATTTGAATTAGCTTAAAATGCTGGGAAAATAGCTCAGTGAAATAAGTGCTTGCCTGGCAAGCACAAGATCCTGAGTTTGATCCTTGGTACCACAAAACAATAACAAAAAAACACATTCCTGAATTAGTTTAAAACATTGCCCAAGGATTTATTACCAAGTGGTAAACACCTGTAACTGGTCTCTTAAAACACCTACAGTTTGTCTTTGTTTCTAAAACTATATATCATCTTCTTTCCAACAGTAAAGGATTATATTTTTATATCTTAGTTTAGCTTAGAAAATAAATCATAAAATAGCGTACATACTACACTTCTGTATGTAGGAAAAAGCCCACGTCAACATGGTACATGCTGTGTGGGCACAAATAAACAATACATGAATAGCTACGCAAACTTAACAACAGTCAGCAAACAAAAGATTAAAGGAATCCTTTCCACTTTTTTTTTAATGTATTGGGTTTTTGCAAGGTCTCACCATGCAGCTCAGACTCATGCTGATCCGCCTGCTTTCAACCTTCCCAGTGCTGGGAGTACAGGCATGTGCCACCACACCTAGACCTTGGCTGGTTTGGTGCGTTCTGGGGCTGGGGCTGGCACTGCATGTATTGCTGGGGAGGGAACCAGGGTCTCTGTGCTTTTGCCTATGCAGGTGCTTTAGTCCACTGAGCTATCTCTTCAGCTCCTGAAATCAACTTTTATTAATGCACTGAACTGACAAAAATGGGAACAATCATGATACCAACACTGTTAAGTTTGGGGAGACACACTTCAGTGTATCATTGGGGGGAATCTCTATGCCTTTTAGAAGATGATTTTAGAAGCATCTTTCTACATTGTAAGTGACCATTAAAACTGATCAAATAACATGTAGATTTTGCCCCTAAACACCCAAATATGGGCACATATTGCATTCTTATTTATAAGTCAAAACAGTCAATATCTGAAATATCCCTTAGTGGGAATTATGACTAAATACCCATTTTATAAAACATTTTATTGAAGTTAAAATATAACACATCTATACTACACAATAACTTACAAACTCAAAAGATTAATTTTTTTTAAAAAAGCTGCAGGGCCCGGCAGGATGGCTCAGTGGTCTAAAGCACCTGCAGGCGGCTGCAGGGACCACGGTTCGATCCCCGGCACCACATGCTGCACCAGCCCTGCCCTCAGGGCAGGCTGAGCCAGCCATAAAAATAAATAAACAAACAGACAAAAGTTCTGAAACAAGAAAATAAATAAATAAATAATTAATTAATTAATTAAAAAAAAAAGCTGCAAAACAGTATAGCATACCTTAATCTGTCTGAAAAAATAATATACAACACTGGATTCCTAATTTTTTCATAAGTTCTATAGAACATATATTTTGACCTATATATTCCTATATTTTTCAACAAAGTACTCTGTATTCATTAATTAAACCAATCAAGTAAAACAATTTTTAAAAATTCTATGAAAATAATTGATAAAAAATATTAGCTGTGTTTAACTAACTCTGAGGAACAAAATGTCAGTCCCGGGGGGTAAGATCAATACTTTTTAACTTCAAATTACTTTTGTGTTGTTGTAGTCACAAAATGATATAAAATTATGTTTTTTAAGAAACTATAGGGGCCCAGCAGGATGGCTCAGTGGTCTAAAGCACCTGCTTAGGAAAGCTTGGGCAGCTTCAGGGACCGTGGTTCGATCCCTGGCACCACATGCTGCGCCAGCCCTGCCCTCCGGGCGAGCTGAGCCCGCCATAAAAATGAGTGAATAAACAAACAAAGGTTCTGAAACAAGGAAAAAAAAAAAAAA
>PVJA010040054.1:0-18753 GCA_004027025.1 Myocastor coypus | reverse complement strand
CCCACACACTGTATTCTGTATAATGATTGTGAGGACAATGTGCAATATGTCAACTTTCAAAGACAAGAAAGGGGAAAAGAAAAAAAAAGTAATGTTGATTTAGAAACGTTAATGTTTAATTGTTTGATCTATCTTATATACCTATATGTATTAATCTAAACTGATCTGATGATGAAAATATGTAATATAACCATTGTTCAATTTAAACAATAAAAAAATTGAAACCAAAAAAAAAAAAAAAAAAAAAAAGAAAAGCACATTTTTTAAATCCATTTGTTAGCTGATGGACATTTGGGTTGCTTCCAAGATTTAGCTAGTACAAATTGTGATTCTATAAACATCGGTGTGTGTATATTGCTGCGGCATAATATTTTTAATTCTTCCAAGAAGATACCTAGAAAGAGAATAGCTGAGTCAAAAATCTGTTTTTGAGAAATCTCCAGATATTGTGAAGTAAGAAGAAACTGTTCAAAAGGAAAGAGAAACTAGGGAGGGGCGAGGGGGAAAGAGGAAAGGAAAGAAGGAAAAGAAAAACAACTTAAAAATGATAAAATGGAATAAAACTTTGTAAATAGGGAAAGGGGGAGGGGTTAAAAGGGGAGAGGAATGAAACAGAAGAATCAAAATCTATTATATGGAGGTCCAAAAATTGGCTCAATAGCAGGTAGAGAGGCTGATCCACTGCAGGAACTCATTGCCATGGTTTGGTTTCCATACATGGCTGGACTTGGGGAAGGCCCTGTCTGGACTTCCAAAGCGCAAGACTGAAAGGTGTTTAAGAACGAATATAGAGTCACGACAGGGAAAGTCTGTGGTAAGACAAGCGGGAACAGCTAGAGAGTGACAGGCTTAAAGAGCGAGTAAAGGGCCTCTCTCTGACATGCGTCTTCCTCTCTTCAATAGCTGGGATCCCAGACCTGGCTCTTTCAGCTCTACTGTGGGGCCAGATCCAAGGCCTGACCCCTCTTGCCATTTCTGTAATCCCTGCACCTAAGTTCACAGTAAGTTTTGGTGGGCTGAGATGGGGTAGCTGGGACTACGGAGGTGCACTGATTCTTATCTCTACCAGGTGGTGTTCAGCCCCACCCAGCTATCCAGTCTCACCAGTGTTCAGGCTACTGCTGTCACTCCTGAGCAACTGGCCCTTATGAGTCCTCAGCAGTGACGAGCAGTTGCATGGGCCCAGCACGAAGGGAAGGAAGCTCCTGCATGGCAGAGTGAGTCCCCAATGGCTGACCCTCTGTCTGTTGGCCCACGTCTTAGCCCCCAAGTGGTGCGGCCTGGCCTCTAGAACTGCCTCCTTTCCCCACATAGAGATCCATGGAGTGAAGGGGTCGATAGACCGAGAGCTACTTTTGAAGTTTCAGTGGCTTCGGGGGAGCAAAATTGTGATGCTCCTTATACTCTGTGTCATTACAGGTCCCAGCTCAGCTTGGGGTTCTCAGTACTGGGCACAATCCTCCTGGGCCCTGGCACTGACCAGCTTCCTGGGGCACCTGCTAGGAGCCTGTCTCTACAGTTGAGGGAGATTGCCGGAGAGAAACTTACATCGGAACAAATAAAGTGCATCCTAATTATTCTCAGCGGCTGGTGAGGAAGATGGGTAAACGCTAACGCTTTCCACCCACTAAGAGCCAGCTTTTCTGGCACACCATACCTAGCGTCTTCTGCCATCACAAATTCCACCACTGCTTCTTTTTGCTTCCTAAAGGCTGCTCCTTCCTCATTCCACCAAGAGAAGTAACACAGATAGCTGGAGTATAGCAAGGAATTTCAAATAGAGCGGAAGCAGGAGTGTGGGGCAGGCCCAGCACAAATACAACTGGCCACTGTGAGCTGGGTAGGATGCCTGGGGATCTTGAGTTATCTGCCTGAGATAGCAAGCTCATGTTGGTTGTAGACAAGAGGATAAAGGGATATGGATATCCTGGCCTCTTTCCTGATGCCATTCACAGTCAATCAAATCATTGATTTCTAATCCTAGAACCCTACTTCCCAAAGTCTGAGCTCCTTTAGCACTAACTGACTTTCCAAGGAAATTCCTTTCCAGGTAGCTCCACAGAATCTGAATTTTGTTTTTGATTCTATTGCTCTTATGGTTTATATCTAGATGTTTCCCCAAAGACTCATGCGCTCACAGGTAGGGACTTGAGAAGAGGACTGGAACATGTGGATGATGAGTTTATAATGAAATGTAATGCTGGGAGGAAAAACCAGGTTGAAGCAGGTAGGATGCAGGGGCCGTGGCCTGGAAGGGTCTGACTCCCTGCTTGAACCCTTGGTCTCTCTCTGCCAGACAATGAGGTGTTTCTCTCCTATTGCACTTCTCTGTCATGCTGTCCTGCCCTGGAGCCAGTGAGCTACGGACCAAAATCTCCACAAACCATGAGACAAAATGAAAGACCCCTCCTCTTTTAACTTGTGGGTATCAGGTATTTTGTCTCAGTGGTGAGAAAATAACTAAGGCAATGATATTCCTGAGGCTCAACACTGCCATATCTCAACTCTGCAGACCTGCGGCTCTCCTCACTTTTATCTTTTAGCATCTCACCTCTGATTTGCCTCCTTGGCCCAAACTAGAGAGTCAAAGATACTGCCCGTAGCAGAAATGTCTGTTTCTCTGGTATTGTGCTTTTGGTGCCTTGGGTTCTACAGGATCTTTGAGAAGCAGCTGTTCTAGAGAGGAGACAGGGATTAGAAGTGAAGATTATTCCTACCTGCTTAGAGCTCTTTTTTTAGTCATAGTGTACCTGGCTTTTTTCGAAGTACCAAATCCTCCCTCCCCACCCACACCCCCTTCCTTATGTATACCCTTCAGAAACCCCAGAGTTCTTTGTCTTTGTTTAACAGGGGCAGTTTGATGTGCATTCCTGTCCAGAGTCCAGTGTGCAGGTTACACAGGCCAGCGGAGATGTAACCTAAACGTTAACTCTACACGGACTCCCAGCCATGCTTCTGGATCAGCTGCTCCATAAAGACCCTCCAGTTAAAAAAAAAAAAAAATTAGGAGTCTGAGGCTTTAGCTAGACTTGTAAGAATTCTAACATGTCTATAATCAGAAGCTTGGATGTGAATGAATAATAATGTTCTTTTCATTTTAGTGAAAATATTTTATTACTGTCATCTTGCATGCAAAGAAACTTGAGGGAGTGATGCATTCAGAAGGAGCTAGGGAAATAAGCAGAGGTGGTAAAGTGAACTCAGAAAGAATTAATTATTCAATGTGTTCTGCATGCATTATCTCTGCGTTGCTAATGAGCAGAGGGTCCCCGCAGACAGTAAGTGAGGGTAGAAGCTTTGAAACAGGAAGAGGCAAGAGAACCTTCTGTCAGCTGTGGAAGGAACATATGGGAGAAAGCAGAGAACTGTGAAAGCAGAGCAGAAGAGCCAGATTCACGGCTACCTGTCGGGGAGCACGAGGGCACAGGAGGGGCATCTTGCTGCACCCAGTCGTCCTAATCATACAGAGGACTATCAGAGTTGCAGAGACAGAGGATTGGCCAGCGCAGGGGACACAAAGCCCACAGCCCAGCACGAGCGAAGGGGACCCTGTTTACCCTTCAGAAAGAACCATAGTATGGAGCTTCTTACATCTGAACACTGGGAAACCCTTCCATCAAGGATAATCAGACTGCAAAAGCTTCCTGAGACTTTCGGTGCACCAGTTAATTTACTAGGTTAATTCACTTATTCTTCACGACAACCTAAAAAAGGAAGTGTTAGCCGAGGCATGTAGTTTGAAGGGCACTTTGCTACTCATCCCTAGTCAGAATATGTTACTTGTTATTTGTCAAAAATATAAATTTTTGGCTAGAAACTAAAATAAACGTTCTTTCTTTTCAAGCACAAAAATCAAACGGGATATATGAAAACATATAGTGAAAAATGGTTTGCTGCAGTATTCAGTGTGGAACCGGTGATGGAGACCCAACCAGCAGAGGACTGCAGAATCAACCCCGATTACAGAGCTGCACATTCTGGAATCTGAGCCATTCCACCCTCCACCTCCCCCAGTCTCTTGCCTAGTCTCAGCTTAAAGCCCGGGATCTTAGTATTTCTTGTTGCTGGAACAAAATACCTGCTGCTCACAACATAAAAGAACAGAGATTTATTTGAGCTCAATTTGTAGAGGTTGCCATCCATGGTGGGCTGGCCCCAAGGTAGGACAAGTAGGCACAGGGACATGGGCGAGGAATGTTGCTTGCGGCCTGGCAAACAGGAAACAGAGCGGAGCTAGGAGCTGAGGAGGGAGATAAGCCACGCCCACAGACTTGCCTTGTGCTCTGGCCAGGCCTCGTCTCCCAACATGACATATGGCTATCAGCTCATCAGCAGATTACTGGTGAGTTTTAGTCATCCATGATCAAATCACGTCCTGAAGGCACCACCAATAGCAAGCACACAGGCCTTCTGAGGACATCTGGAAACAAACCATAGTACCTAGACCTTACACTTAGGCAGAGATGACAGAATCTGGGGTCAAGGCTGCCTTGGCTACTTCAGAAACCTGCCAACACCCATTTCACCTCTGACATCAGCACACGGTCAGACGTGTCCCTCATCTGCACAGCCCAGGAGCCCACACCACACCCCAGCATTTACTTGCTGCCTCTGCTATTTCTTCTTTGCTTTATCTGAAAACTGTCTTACGTCCATTCTAAAATTCCTGACATTATTTCTTGCTCCCTTTGCTTAGGGTAACTACATGTCCTGGTTTTACCAGGATAGCTCTAGTTCATACTCATATCCTGGATTCATTAACAGTGACCCTATTTACTAAATCAGTTGATCAATGACAGTCAATCCACCTGAGCTGTTCTTTGGCTTTCCTCTTTTTTTTTTTTTTTTTTGAGACAGGGTCTCGCTATGCAGTTGAGGCTGGCCTTGAGCTCACTTTTGTGGCCCAGGTTGGTCTCGAACTTGCACCAATCCTTCTGCCTCAGCCTCCTGAGTGCTGGGATTGCAGGCGTGCACCACCGCGCCTGGCTTTTTCCTCCTTTCTTCCCACCTCGCTCCCCTAAAGACCTCTCTCTCACATCTGTGAGGGCCTGGCAGACTCTTTCAAATGCTCTCTTCCCACTGCCACCCTTCTCCATGGGCATGGCCTTTTATGATCCTCTTCAGTCACCCTAATCAAGAAGCTCTTCTTGTTGTGCCTGAGGTGAAGGGATCAAGAGGACAGGCAAGAACTGGGAGACACAAAGAAAAAAAAAGTGTATTTGTGGGCATGGAGAATAAAAAAGATAAGGAGCAGCCTCGCACCGAGCACCTGCCAGTCTTGATCCAATCTTGCTGCAGTCAGCAATGGGAGCATGGGCTTATCAAACAGAAAGTGGTCCTAGAAAAGAGCAAAGCAGCTTGGGTTAAGAATCTTCCCAGTGGCTGCTGGGGAGTCCAGATCCCATCTGTCTCCTCTGACCCATCCTCTCCTGAGCCCTTTTCCTTCCTGTTCTCCTCACCCAGTTCCCTCTCAAGGGCCCTCACATCAGTACACTGATGCCTGGGTTCTGTCTCCCTTCTGGGTCTGTGATAACGTCCAGACAGGTGACTTCCAGGACCCCTAGTGCATCTACCTCATGCCCCACCTCTCATCATTCTGCAGACTGCAGTACTAGATAGTTAAATCAGTTCTGATCCCTGAGAACAATAAATATCTTTCATTGAGGGCACCAAACTGGTTTGGAGAGAAAAGAAAAATGAATATATCACAGAAACAGGCAATGTAAGTGAAGGTCCTTGGGGAAGGAAAGATTTTAGGATCTGAGGGCTCTTTAGAGTTTCCCCTGCATACATTAGGAGGGGTCCATTGGACAAACGTTCTAATTGGAGAAGACACTGAGGAGCCTTCCCTAGACTTCCTGTTTGAGGGCATCGTCGTTTTCACCCTCCTTGTCTTCTACATCTCTGCCATTTCTTAATGTCAGATTCTTTCCTTCTGTCAACATGCACAGTATAATGACCATGAGGCAAGGTGTAGGGGTTGCAGCTACAGAATGTTCTACAGAACACCACCAACCGTTGGCCCAGTTCACGGCATCCAGATCAGTGGTGTGCTCCAGCATCCGGGGATCATAGCCATTTTGCTGCCCCTGGATGGCAGGTCAAACAAGTCTTCAAATATCTGAAAATGAGTTAAGTAAGAGGGAGAGGTGACTAGAGAGGAAATTCCTCCCTAACCTTCAGTGACAGCTTGATTTCACTGGGTCAGAAAGCTTAGTATGGATGGTTCAGAGTCTTGAGTCAGTGTTAGCGAGCAACAAAATAACTACAATGAAAAGTTACTAACTACAGTGGCTAAACTTCCTTATAAAGACAAAATATGATTCTTATTCCCTTTTTCTCTAGTAGTTAAAACATGCGGCATTCTTTTCAGAGTCAACATTGTAGAAAGCTAGAAGTAAGTCCTTTACTGTATCGTCTTTACTGTCTTCTGTCATATGAGGACAGATAACATAACTGAAAATAAATAATCCATTGTTAACTTCAACCATCTATAGCTGCATCCGGGAATTATCACAGAGTAATTGGCAGCACTTACACAGGACAGATATTTTCAACATGTATAGCAGTAACTGAACAGTAATAAACCTTCACAGGATCACAGTATGAAATCTAATACCAGCATGTTCTTGACATAAAATGTACTTTAAAAAGGATTATTATTGTAATCTGTTCAATAAGCTACTTCAACCAAAACACAGCTCTGCTTAATAATGGAAGTTAATGAAGTGAAACAAAGGAATCCAGGACAAGGGAGAAAATGTACATACACGTGTATGTTTTCATGTACAACTTTTGATCTTCCCTCTAATCATTTTCTGTTCCATAGGTGTCATAGTTTTGTCCTCAAACTTCAGAGGGATACGAAGGATAAAACCAGGTAACACTCTTGTTTAAAATGTCTCAGTAATAGCAGAGGAGCTGCCACTCACCTTTCATTAAAATCTCAGGTAATCTCCTTTTTCTGTCATTTTTGTTATTGCTGACCAAAGGGATTCTTTTCTGGAGCTACAGAGTTGGCAACATGTTATACATCGCTATGCAATTATAGGATATATTGAGTTTAAGTGTGTCTATTTTTACTTATTTGGTACAAGATCTTGCTATTAGGTTTGGACTCATAGTAATCCTCTTGTCTCAGCCTCCCCAGTGCTGTGATTATAGCTTTCAGCGGTTGGCACTGCATGTGTTGACACAGCATGTTGTACCTAGCACTGAACTCAGCACCTTGTGTTTGCCAGGGAAGCATTTAGACAGTTGAGCTATCTCCCTAGCCCAAATTTAAGTTCATTTAGAAGTCCTTCCTTTGTTGTACATTTTTTTTGTTGCAATAAACCATATTTATAAAAATTTACTTTCTGCCGGCACTGTTTTGCCTCTCACGTAAGCCAAGCTCTCCTCCACCTGTTGGAACACATGAGAAAGAAGAGTCCCCTATTCCACAGCTAGAACCATGCTTTACCAATCTTCTGGGTGTCTCTAAATTCATTCAGATTGACACTGCATGATTAATGGTCACCCAGGATACCAAAATTGACACAGAATGAGTAGGTCTACTTTGCCATAGTGACCTTGAGTATTTGACACAATACTTGAGAATTCCTTTTTCACCCTCTCAGAAAACATATTTGGGAGTCAAGAGAGAGGATTTGTCAGTGTTTGAGGGTTTTTTTGTATTTTTTCATAATTGAATAATTTGAGCAACTGCTTAACTTCTCAGAGTGATATTTCAGGTTATTAGAATTGAATTAAGACTGTAATAAAACTATTCAAAATCATTTTGCTTATTTATTTATTTATTTATTTATTTATTTATTTATTTATTTATTTGGAACTGGGGATTGAATTCAGGTCCTTGCACTTACCAGGCAAGTGCTTTTTCTACTGAGCTATCTCTCCAGTCCTGCCCCTTTATTTTTTCTTTGTTTTCAGAACATCAGACTTAGAAAAGTGATTAAATTAAATGCTGCAATTCCTTACAAAATACACAGTATTGCTAAAAATTGCTATAGATCCTGCAATTCTTTATAAAATACACAGTATTGCTAAAATCCACCTAAGGGGTTTTTGATCAAATTTACATTTTTTCAAGACTGGTTCTTACCACACAAGGCAGGCTGGCCTTCAACTCAACACCTCTGCCTGTCTTTTGAGTACTTGCTTAAATTATAGATCTGTATCACTGAACATAAGTTTAGCCTAATTTGTCGTAAACTATCTTCTGCCAAAAGTAAACTTTCTATAGTAATTAGGAGATTAGAAAGTATAACCTTCCTGTTTGTTTAAAAGTATTATTTTATCAAATGTATCATCTATCACCTTTAAAGAAAATTACAAGTTTAGCCCTTCTTCCTTGACTGGTTTCCTTTCTACCAGAAATTTTCTCCGTTTTGTCTGTCCCACTTCTGTAAAACACAGAGAAGAGAAATCTCCCCAGAGCAGGCATTGGCACCATCCTCTTAAACCTCCAAAACTGTGAGCTAAGTAAACCTCTTAGTTTCAAGTAATCCCGCTTCAGGTATCTTGTTAGGTAAACAGAAGCTACAGTAATACAAGCCTATAAAGCAAAGATAGCTGCAAAAGTACATGAGCCAAATTCTTTCAGTCTGGTCTTTCATTTCAAATCACTCAGTTATCACAGAGCTAGCAGGTACAAGAGTGCATTTGCTTATATCATCTTGCCTTCAAACTTTAAGTCATGAGTACTGTACTAAAAGAGTAAAATTTCAGAGTTTATACTTTATTTTGTCTCTGCACTTGATCTTGAATATTGCAAAAAGATGAAGAAAAGCAAATTGCAGAGCTGGGCATGGTGTGTGCGCCTGTAGCTCCAGCTACTCAGGAGGCTGAGGAAGAAGCATGGAGAGTTGAAAGCTAGGCTGGAGTCGGGGAGGTTAAGATGTTCTTATCCTGTTCCTTTGGCTGAAATTAAATCTTCATGTCACTAACAACACAAACCCACTCACTATGATAGTAAGACTAGTCCAGTTTTCTTAGTTCACTTTAAAACTCTCTAAGGCTTATTAAATTACTTTCATTTTCTGTTTTGCCCTTTTATGGGGGGTTTGTGAAACCAAGCTGATGATTTTGTGGAATGATTACATATTTTCTACTTACGCATCACAGAAGCATCATTCTTGCTATGAATCTCATAAACTCTCCCTCAGTCCTGAGAGGAAATGGTCCTGCTTGTGTCTTCAGGCAGCTGAGAACTCCACTTAAGGAGATGGAAGTTATAGTAACCTGCTTTGGTCATGACTTTTGAGAAGGTAATTACTCACTATTCAGAATTTTAAAAGTCCGAAAGAGTATACAGTGTCATTTTCTTTCCATCCTTATTGCTGTTCTTTAGCCGTTTTCTTCTCTGTGGGTAAGATCTTTGTTTGTTGTTTATCCTTCCAACCCTGCGCTGACAGGAAAGATGCAAAGTTATCTATTTCCATTTTCTTTCCCATTTGTCCTCAAAATGGCAGCAGAAGGAGATAGTTGTTATTTTGCCCTTGATGTATAACATAGTTTAGAGGTAACATATCACTATGTAAAAAACTACCTCACACTTACTATAGCTGCATGGTCTTTCTCTTTATGGACATACCATTAGTTATTTAACCTAATGTCAGTGACCATGCTTGCCTGAACACATGCTGTTACACATGATTTAGTGAAAATACTCTTCTGTGAACGTCATTTTCCACGTGAAAGGCAATATCAGTAGGTGAAATTCCTAGAAGCATACTTACTGGGTCGGAGAGTATATGCATTTATATTTTTAAAGCCATGTGCAGGAGACAAATTCCAAAAAGATTTATCTGCTATTTTTGTCTTTCTCCATTATGAAGTGAATTTTAAATAGCAGTTTTTCCTCTGCTATAGGGTAGACCACAAAAATTTTAGTTAACGTCAGTTTTCCAATTACATGAATACACACATCTCTATTCTTATACAGTAGAGTCACAGGTAGCCTCACTTTTTAAAAAAAATCCAAAAAATGCTGTGACCAGAACAGCTTTTAGGAGCAGTTTAGCTATGGGTCAGACCATTCATGTATAGGACCTAACCAAAATCATACTTTCATATTGGAATGCAAGAGGTTAGTTAAGTAAAAATAAATAAATAATCAATCAATCAATCAATCAATCAATCAATCACACAGTCTGAGTGTGTAGCTAAGTATGAGGGCAGAAACCACTTATACACTCAAAATACTACAGGTAAGAGGTAGTGCTACTCCTTTACTGTTTTTTTTGTTTGTTTGTTTGTTTTTGTTTTTTTTCTGTTTGTTCACTCCTGAGGATTGAACCAAGACCTTGTATGTTCTAGCTAAGCACTTGCTGGGTTTTTTAATTTTTCTTTGGCATCTTCCTGCCTCAGCTATTCTATCACTTCCATCATTTTTAATTCTAATGATTACTTTAATTCTTTCACTATAATTCAACCAGTTTGACATTGCTAAGTAACTTTTCTCTTCTTTCATCATTCGTGTATATTTTTAGGGAAAAAATTGCCTCAGCTTTCCCTAAAGAGCTTTAATCAATATAATAGCTGAAATTAGGTACAAATTGTTTAGTATTCAAGGTGGTTGCTATTACTACATCTATATAAATATAATATAATATATATATATATATTAAGAGCCCTGAATATATATATATATATATATATATATATATATATATATATATATATATATATTAAGAGCCCTGAATCCCTAAAATTCTGTAGAGAGTAAATAGGAATGCTGAATGGCCGGGTTAAGGATTAAAGCAAAAGGTAAAGTTCTTAGAGATGTGCATGAACAAAAGAATCTTCTTGCTAAAGGCTATAAATACAGTAAGTAGGTAAAAGTCTGAGCTCCTGGTCAGATGCTGAGAAATAGTCTCCTTTAAGATATCTAAGAAGGGCATGGTGGCATACTTATGTGGCTTCAACTTCTCAAGAGGCAGAGGTAGAAAAATTAAAAGTTTGAGGGCAGCCTGGGAAATTTAGTAAGAACCTGACTCAAAATAAAAAGGGTTGGAGGTGCACCTCATTGATAAGCACATACAACACCTGAGGACAGGCCTCTCACCATCACATAGGCCTAGCCAACTGTGTGCCCCACCAGTCCCCTGTACCATCCCCAAGCCAATTTGATGTAATTAAGCTTAACCACAAAAGTAGGTGAATTCCAAGGCCATTCTCATCTGAGGCTTAGAGCTTCCCTTGGGATTGCTGCATGGGGAGCAGGGCATCATGGTAGCTATGCGTGATGGAAGTCTAACAAGAGACCATTGTAAAGTTCATTGTAAGACTCCGGGTTCAATCCCCAATACAGGGGTTGGGAGAAGAGAGAGAGAGAGGGGAGAAGAAGAGACAGAGGGAGAGGGAGCCTACAGAGATGGAGATGAAGATAGAGACAGAGATAGAGACAGATCTATTGAGGTCTAGGACTAAATTTAGAGAAATACATTAGCAATAACTTTAACAATTAACTATACCCCAGATACAACTGGTAAAATCTGAATGCTACTATTGGTTATTCATTTATAACATTAATAATTATTTTTAAAAATCCAGCCTTTTCCTTTTAAGTTTATTAGAAATATCCTTTTTCCCCAATGCTATGGACTGACCCTGCAAGTACTCCACCACTGAGCTACATTGCTGTAGCAGAAATATTAAATTCTGAGTGCTGGCTAAATAGTCTCAGTGGGGCCAAAACATTTATGTAGATATTCAGCAGAATTATTGGTTATCTGCTGTATGTAGAAGTTCTAGATGCTAGGACAGGGCTGTGAATAAATCAAGCATGGTTTCAACTTTCTTGGAGCTAATTAAATGAACAATCTCCTAATAAATGAACAATTATAATTCAATAAGAAGTAGTATATAGAAAATAAACGTGATGATGATATAAGAAAGCAACGATGACACTGCCTAAGTTCTTGTGGCCTGGAAAGCTTCTCTGAAGAAAACTTAAGTCATGATTTGAATAATACAAAAAATTACACCATGAAAAAGTGGGGAAAATCATTTCCATCCATGAATAAAGCCAGAGCGAAAGAAAGGGTCAAGGTCAGGCCTGAGATGACATCAGAGGCCATGATTATTTTATAGCTCTTTGCCCAAGAATAAAATTTCATATGTCCTAAAGTTCCCCAACTTAATTGCTTTTTCCTTTTGGCCTTCCAGAATAATTTTTCTTCATTAACCGTGAGTACTCCATGACCCAGACCCCACTTACCTCCCCAGCTTCTTCCATCCTCGCTAATCATACTGTGCCCAGTTGGTCTTTCTGTCCCTTCCACGCACCACAGTCAGCTGCATGTCATAGCTGCTCTGTACCCGCTGTTCTGCTGCAGGCAAAGCTCTGCCCCAGCCCGCTCACAGCCAGGTGACTTTTAGTAGCTTTCTGCTCCAAGTGTCTTCTCTCACAGCCTTGACCATGTGGTTCTCCCACCACCAACCATGAGCGTGAACTGGGTTTTATTTTGTCTTAATGCTCTCATTGCCAACTCAATTTATGTTATTCATCCATATCTTTGACTTCTTAAATAGTTTTAAAATATGTAAGCTGAAGCTGGGGCTGGTGTCACCGGCCTAAAACTCCAGCGCTCTGGGAGGCTGAAGCAAGAGGATCACAAATATGAGTCCAACCTAGGCAATGTAGCAAGTTAGTGACACCCTGTCATAAAATGAAAGATCAAAACGCCTCGTTATGTAGTACAGTGTGAAGGCCCTCAGTTCAATCTCCAACAGTAAAATAAATAAGCAAATAAATACGTAAACAAAATTTCACCGTCTCAATCATTTTTTGGTGGGGGGAAGGGTCTACAGGATATTCAGGAACTCACTACTAGATCAGACTCATAGTGATACGCCTGTTTACTGCCTTCCAAGATCTGGGATAACAGGGGTGCGCCCCCACACCCAGTCTTCAACCATTTTTAAGGACATCCACACCAATACAAATCTCCAGAAATGTTTTCACCTTGCAAACCTGAAATTCTAGCATTATGCAATCACCATTCGTTCCTCTCTAACCTCTGGCAACTCACCCTTCTGCTTCCATTGTCTCTCTTTGGATTTGACCGTTTTGGGTACTTCACCTAAAAGGATCCACATATATCGGGCTTTTCTTTGCTGACCCACTGTCTTCAAGGCTCAGCCATGGTATCACCTCTGTAAGAGTTTCCCTTCCTTTTAGAGCCAATTCCATAGCATAAAAATGCCCCATTTTGTTTATCTATTCAATCATCAGCTGGTACTTGGACTGCTCCTATCTTTTAGCCACTGTGAATATGCTGCCACGAATGTGGTGAACAACCACCTCTTTAAGGCCCTGCTTTCAATTTTTTCTGGTCATATACCCAGGAAGGAACTCTCAGATCCTACTGTAACTTTCTACTTATGTTTTGGGGGGTGTACCATACTGTTTCTATTAGCAGCTCCATCATTGTTACATTCCCATGAATAAAGCCTTTATGGTGAGCCTAGGGCTCTCAGGAAGGATCCACGATTACATTCCGGAAACTAAATACAAATATCTTGTTCTTTATATTTTTGTATCTATTATGGCTTAGATAAAATTACCTCCCCCCTCAAGACTCTAATAAAATTTCTAGTTTCTAACTTTTTGCATGTGTGCCATCGCCTGATGGTTTTTGTTCTTATTTTGTAGTTCCCAGGGCCATATGCATGTTAAACAGACACAATTCCACTAAGCAGTAGATCCAGACCTTTTCTAAGAAGAATAAGCATTGTAATGAGAGTGAGATGATTATCCATATATATTTTAATAGCTTCTTTGTTGTTCATCTTCTTCTCATAGCCAGAATACAAAATATTATGAGTCCTTATTTGTTGACACTAAGCACGTAGACACCCAGAACATCTAGCTCAGAGCAGGTATTGAATAACATACTTATTATAGTAGATTTCTAACTGGTGGTCAACTTATTACACCCAGCAGAATTAAACTAGCATGGTGGTGTCATGCTGGCTTTAATGAACCTTGCAGGCCTTCGGTCCTCGTCTTGAGCATTGTTTCCTGGCCCTGAAGGAGAAGACGGTGCACTGCTAAGCCTCATGAAGAAGCTTGACTCATTTGCCTTCCTCATGAAGAAGCTTGACTCATTTGCCTTCCTGATGAAAACTCTGGTTTCCTCATTGCTAGAGAAGCTCAGAATCTCACTGTTGCTGAGGACGGCTGTGATACTTTGGGGGAGCTCTGGTGCTTACCTTGAGCACTGCTTTCTACCTCTAGTTCAGATCCCTCAGCCTGCTAGCACAGATCCTTCATCTCACTGGCATAGGCTTCCTAGTTTCCACCACTGAACTTTGGGCCTTTCTAACACAGATCCATGAAGTGGACCTGCATGAGACTTGGCTGCAGGCTCTAGGCCTCCAGTTGGACTTACAGGAGGCATTGTTATGAGCTCTAGGTTTTCACCTGCATTTCTAGGCCCTCAGGCAGACTCTTCAGTGTTTATGTGTGTGCACAGATTCTTTGCATTTCCTAGACATGATTCTTGGGTGATTCACTATGAAATACTACTGTAAAATGTGTCCTGTGTATATTCCCCTTGTACGAGCCTCAAATAACGACATTTATCAAGTGGAAAAATTCCCAGTTGGTCATGTATCCCATGTCCAATTATTCTCTCTGTCACTCACATAAACTCCACACTTAAAGATCTTTTTATTTCACATTAAACTGACCCCCCAGACAAGGAACTTCTAAAGCAGCATCTTAGTCACTTTTCTGTCACTAAGACACAAGGCTCAACACCTGTAATTTACAGGAATAAAGATTTAGTTGGGCTCACAGTTTCTGTGCGTGAACACCAGGCTCCAGGTCACAAACAAGATGGCAACGGGGCGAGGTCAAGGGAAAGGAGCTCAACCTGTGGCAGTGAGGGGGCCGAGAGAGAAGCGAGGGCCCAGAGCAGTAAGTATCCTTTCCAGGTAACACTCCCAGTGACCTGCCAATTCCAACCAATCAGTGGATTCTGAACCCTGACCAGAACAGTGCACCACAACCCAATGACATGCCAAACGCATGAGGTTTTGAGGAACATTATTTTTATTTAAACCCTAATAGACCGAAAAACACAAAAAACAAGGTACTTAAATTCAGTTTCCAGAATGTAATCCTGAGGGGCTGGGAGATAGCTCTGTGGCACAAGTGCCTGCCTAGCAAGTGCAAGGTCATGAGTTCGAACCCTGGTCCTGAAAAAAAAGAAATATTTTCACCAGAATGTAATCCTGGATCCTTACAGTCCTAGGAGTTCTCAGCTCAACACAACCACCTGGTTCTTTACTAAGTATCTTTAAGTTGGGGATCTACCTAGTTTATACTTAGGATAGCTGTTTGTGTTAACAGTGCAGTCAACCTGAAGATTAATACATACATAGGTCTTCCTATATTTTGGAATATTAGTATTGGTCAAATCATAAAGGATCAAGCAATTCTTGGCGTACATACCCTAGAGGAGTAGGTATTAAAGACAGACTGATGCCTGTGTAATCAGAACTGCAAAACGTGGGCTGGCAAGATAGCTCAGCAGACTAAGAACCTGCTTAAGCAAGCACAGTAACCAGGGATCCATCTCCAGCACAGCATGCTGTGTCAGCGAGAGAGTCCGGGTGTGGTGGTACACATCTGTGATCCCAGCACTGGGAGACTAAAAACAGGAGAGCCACTAGAAGTCTGAGCTGCTCAGTGAGAACCTGAACCAAATACATACATAAAGAACTACAGAAGAGATGCTTTAAAATTTAGATTGCTAGGCTTCATGCAAGACGCTAAATACTATTTAAATTATGCTTCTGAAGTCTGTAGGCAAAATTGTGCAATTTCTCCTTTCTGCAAATGGGTGAGGAATAAATCACTTGAATTATTATAGTGGAATTTTATTTTCTTCTTTGGTCATGGGAAGCAAAGCCAGGGGTTCACACACCCCAGGTAAGTGCTTTGCTGCTGAGCTGTAACTTTGGACCAACGGGCGTGCATTTTGGTAATGACTATTATGAGAGGGATATGTGGATAGATATATACACCTTTCATCTGGGTAGGGCATAATTTGGTTTCATAAATCTTCTAGGGCAGTGATGGCAAGGCTTTTGGAAATGGAAACCCAAGCTGCAAACCCAAACACACTTATTTATCTCTAAGTGCGAATGCCATTGTTGAAATCTGAATACTGAGATTTCAGTTTAGAAAGCACAACTCATACATGAAGATCTTTTATCTTAAACAACACACACACCATAAATTCAACATCACAGATTTAGAGTCATTAAACAATGGCATTAACACTTGTGCATATTCACTGAGCTATTTTGAGCCTGGAATAAATCACCTCAAAATAAATCCATTGAGATCTATTGTTCTGTCCCCAGTATAGGCCAGGAAAGTTTCCAGGAGATTATGGCACTTTGAAGAAGGGATGTGGTGCTGTCGTGCTGTAAGCCTTTAGTACCTTGGCAGTGGGCTGGGGAGCTAGCTCAGTGGTCTGAGACCCTGCCTGGCAAATTCAAGGACCTGAGTCCTATCCTGGTGCAGCATGCCATGCAGGCCCCACAACCAAACTGTAAACCAGGGTAGTGTCACACACCTGTAATCCCAGCACTGAGGAGGCTGAGACAGGAGAAGGACTATGAATCCAAGCTGCATAGTGAGACCTTGTAACAAATGAATGAATGAATGAATGAATACTTAAAAAACGTATCTCAGTGACATAAGGAGAAGTATGGGAAAGTCCTCTCATTATATATAATTTTACAAAAGCCCATCAAGTCTCCCAAAAGTTACATAACATGAACGATGCGTTTATATGTTCACTACACGTGTGGGCCTACAATAGTGCTGCCAAGTCGCTAGCCCAGCAGAAGGACTAAGAAAACCTAAATCTGTCTATCTTCAGTACCCTGACCACCCCTATCATGGAAGAGAGCAATATCCATCTACTCAGTTACTCACTGTGAAACAGGCAGTGCTAGAGGCATTTTGCTTATATTATCATATTTAATCTTTACGGTATTCTGAGATCTGATCTCTGTGCTCTAAGATAGGGAAATTGTGTCCTCCCAAATTGATGTGTCTACAGTTCACATGAAGCAGGAATTAAGTTGTGATTGAACTTTTTCTCTATGACATGTTTCTTGACCTCAGGATTAAAAGTGGTTCCCCCAAGACAGTCTTAAATATTTATAACTTAGAGCCAGCCAGATAGCTCTGAGTGGACTAAAGCAGGTACAACGGTTAGGATTTGATCTCCAGCATGCTACGCTGGCCTCACCCCTGGGGTGCACTGAGAGGACAACTGAGACTGGGCATGGTGGCATGCACCCGTAATCTCAGTGTTTGGGAGGCTGAAAAGCAGGAAGAATCACTATGAGTCCGATCTGTGCAGTGAGACCCTGCTGATCCTCTACTAAATCCATTTTTTTAAAAAAATTATAACTTATTTATTGACTACTATTGTGGATTGAACCCACGAACCTCTGATTGGCACCATTTTTACTTTAAGAAAGGGTCTCACTAAACTTCCCAGCAGGTCTCTAACTTGTGGCTTTTCTGCTGAACAATTTATTTGCTGCTGTTGACCACCTAAACTATTTCAGAGTGTCAGAGATGTGAACTTTAGGCTGAATCAGCTATGAATTTAATACAAGATAAGAGCAAAAATCTTGAAGTCTCATTTTAACTATAAAAACAAATACTAAGTTGATGAGCAAATGATTATATCTTATCAATGTCATTATGCCATTTTCCTATTGCCTTCACTGCAATCATCATATGTCAACATAGGAAACATCTCAAATATAATTTTGATTTACCCTTCATAGCTGTATTTACCCCATGTTTGCCTCTTTTTTTTTTTGGCGTGACCAAGGTTTGAACTCATGACCTTGCATTTGCCAGTCAGGCACTTGTGCCACAGAGCTATCTCCCCAGCCCCACTTGTCTATTGATTCTTATTTACTATAGTTCATTTCCTATGTTAATGATCTCTTTAGTCTCTCTATTTTTTATTCTCTGAAAATTATAACTTTATTCAACAGTTAGCTGTGTATTCAAGTATTCACTCTTATCATACTAATTATGAAAATGAATTTTAATTTTATATAGTATTTAAAATATTTAATGATGATTCCACTCAAACTCACCTTTTCAAATGAGACCGTACTTTTTAATCTTATACCTGCAGCTCCATTTCAGAGTCAAGTGTCTTGTAGTATCCACACTTACATAAATATTAAAAAGCCAGATTCTTGGTTTAATCATAGGTTTGTTCATGTTATCTTTCTGGGAAAAAGTCCAAATGCCTATATTATTTTTGAACTAGTGCATGCTTTCAAAAGAAAAAACATCAGCATTATTACTAGTGTGAGCCAAAGCTCTCAGCTATTGAAAGTCCTGAAGCCAATTTTGATTCTATAGCACTGGCCCAATCCAGAAATACATCTTTTTTCTCAATTAAAATCATAATTATAGAGTTCTGGAAACTGTATACTGCACACTAAACACAGGAAAGATTTAAGCCTCTTTTGGCCAATCAGTGAGGTCTAAAACAGAACAAAGTGTCTATAATACTACTTCTACAAGCACTCTCAAAAGGAAGGAACATCTTATTTTACAAAGGCAGCATACAGTTCTTTTAAAACTTGTGATTGGGCACTTAGGGTATAGCTCAGCAGTAGAGTGCTTGGACTGGGACTGCGCAAAGCCCTGGGTCAATCTCCAGGACAGGAAAAAAAAAAAAAAAA
>PVJA010040053.1:0-18736 GCA_004027025.1 Myocastor coypus | reverse complement strand
TCTAGAGTTTGAGACTTGATCCATGATCCCTGGGATTATGGGTTTTAGTACTGATGGGATTATGGGTGGAAGTACTTCTGGGATTATGGGTGTAGCCTAGGGCGGGAGCTAAGGTGGAGAGCCTGAATGTAATATAAAGAGAGACAGAGAGACAGACTGGAGCTCTAGCTGTTGCTGTTGCTCTGCTGCCGTGTTGGTTAGCTACCTCTGCCACCATTTTGTTGCTGTTCTGCCGCCATGAACTGGATGCTCTCCGCCCTGCTCCACTCAGCCTTGGGCCAACCGAATATGGACTGAAACCTCCACGAACTGTGAACTAAATAAACCTTTCCTTCCTTCATTTTGAGTGTCGGGTATTTGTCCCAGCAACGAGCAAAAAGTAACTAATACAGACTGTCATTCTCTAGTTCTGGAAAGAGTACAGATCTTAAAAAAAAAAAAAAAAAAAAAATCCAGGGTTTTGCGCTTTAGGCCATAGCTAAATTCAGGAAGGAAAAGCCATCACTCTTCATCTATAAGGATGGGTTGATTGGCAGGTAAGGGAGACAGCAGGCCAAGAACAAAACGCTGAGAAACACAACATTTACGAATGAGGTAGAAGGTAAGAAAGCAATAAAGAATGTAGAGACAGAGGAGAGATCTATGACTGCTTCACCCTCTGTCAATACAACAACAAACTTTTTGAGGCTGAGTTTTTCTATAAATCAAGCAGTTGGGATTTTTTTTTTTGTTCCATATATAAAATAAGTATATGGATCAATCAATTGAGATTTCTTCTGTCCTATATATAAAACAGGATATTCAATCACCAAATGATTTTTCTCCAAATCAGTCTTGTAAAATCTCTCAATGTACATTTTCTAACTTCTATAAATGTCAAAGAATAATTATTTGTCATTACTATATATTACTACAAAATCAAAACAAATTTTAAGGTCTAAGTATTTGTTTGCTATTCATTGCTACTACAGATTGAAATTTCCTTATCTAAAATGCTTGGGTCACCAGGCGTGGTGGCACATGCCTGTAATCCCAGCACTTGGGAGGCTGAGGCAGGAGGATCAGTATGAGTTCGAGACCAGCCTGGGCTACAAAAGCTCAAGGCCATCCTGAGCTGCATAGCGAGACCTTGTCTTAAAAAGACAAATAAAGAAAGAAAGAAGGAAAGAAAGAAAGGAAGGAAGGAAGAAAGAAAGAAAGAAAGAAAGAAAGAAAGAAAGAAAGAAAGAAAGAAAGAAAGAAAGAAAGTGCTTGGGTCTTGGGCCAGTAAAATAGTTCCGTAGCACAAATGCCTGCCTGGCTACAGCAAAGTCATCAGTTCAAACCCTGTACCAAAAATAAATAAATAAATAAGCAAACAAAAAATAAATAAAGTATTGGGAATGGAAGTACTTCAGACCTTCAAACTTGTCAGAATTATATGAAATGTTTGTACAGATGTCATAGGTTGAGAACTCCCAAAACAAAAGCCAAAATCCAAAATGAGCCCTGATGCTCATGAAAGTTTCTAATATCAGGACATTTTAGATTCTGCATTAAATTTTAGGAAACAAGAGAATCTAAATACAAATTCTTTGGCAGTTGTGGCTTGTGGGTCTACAGTCGCTTTCTTGCAGTTCTACAATTTCTGAAATATGTATATATATAGTGAATGCCATTGTTGAGTGACGTTCCATAAAGGAAAAGGAGGCTCTGGAAAATATTATGGTATTAGGGCTGGCGAGAGAGCTCAGAGGACTAAAGTGCCTGCTTAAGCAGGTCCAGGGACCAGGGTTCGATCCCTGGTGTGCCAGCCCCACCCCCAGGTGCACTGAGACTAAGACTGGGTGTGGTGGTGTGCGCCTGTAATCCCAGCACTTAGGAGGCTGAAAGTAGGAGAATCACTATGAGTCCAAGCTATGCAATAAGACCCTAGACTCTGTACTAAATACATTAAAAAGAAAATATTACATATTGACTCATTCACCAGATCTGATACTACACAACTTCTAGTCTTTCTCAAGTCAAAATGACCATGAAAAGTAAATTCTCTGAGTTGATTCAGGATATAAAGGAAGCCATTACAGCACAAAGATGTGAAAGACGATTTCCAGAACTGCTTCAGGAAGTGGCAAAAATGATGTGCTAAGTGTGTGTGGTGTTGTGAGACAGAAGCCTAATGTCTGAGGGACCAAACAGTAAGAAACAGAGCCCAAGGTGGCCTGTCACCTTTGGTAAATTCTGGCAAGCTGGAATACAAGGTCACAGCATTTCCTGGAGACAAGCGCCCTGTCTGTTCTTTTGATACTTCACCTGGAATGCTATCAGGTATCACTATGAGAACTTCAGAGTTTGATGAAGGTAAAAGAGATAGTAGTTTGTATTCACAAAATTAGTTACACACATTCCTTAGTCTGCTTTTAGCCCTTAGTAAATGTGAAAAGTTGTGGTGGCTCTGGGATCACTTTGAGTGGGACTAAACTTACTGAGACCCCTGAGGCTATACTAATCCAGTCTTCTAATCCTTTCTGACTGATAATATATAATAGTGCTCACATCCAGGAGAATTATTTGGAGGGGTATTGATAGCAATGTGCCTTTACAGTAGTAATTTTTGTAATTGCTAATGTTCACTGTACTTTTATTACCCTTTACAGGTTCTGACATGACTTATACACTCTTAGTTCAAACATCAAAAGATAAATATATTGCATCATTTGTAGAAGAGACCAGAGTACTAAGTGAAATAAATCAGACACACAAGCATAAATATTACATGGTTATCTCTTATATAGAAATCCAAAGTATAAATAATTTAGATCACAATACAAATAGATAATAAGAAATGGGAAGAGAAATCTTTTGCAAATGGAAAGCCAATCTAGAGAGAGTGATGGAAGATAGAAAGGAAAAGTAAAAAATAATGATAATATGACTTACATACATGTACCAACTCCCTGTGATCAATGTAATCATTATAATAGCAAACATATACTAAGAAACATTCTAAAAATTGAAATAAATATCCAAAGGACAAAAAAAAAAAGATAAATATAGGTAGGTTAAGCATTCCTGATCAGAAAATCTCAAATCTCAGTTACTACAAAGCTTGAAACTTTTTGAGTACTGCCATGCTGTCACTGATAGAAAATTTTAATTTATCAAACCTTGTTTCATGCACAAAAATTATTTTTAACAATTTTATGATACTTGTAAGCTATGTGTATAACATGCAGTCCAATCTCAAAGTACATATATATATATATATATATAGTTATATATTCATATATATGGAACTATATATATATATAACTATATATATGAAAAAAGCTCAGAATGCTTCTGGCAAGGAATACTCAACCTACACTGTTTTGAGAGTTGGTATTTCACAAAGAGTTTTACAGAGTTTTACTTATGAGTTTTAAGGCAGTGAAAGTAAAAATGACAAATCATTTTCACTTTCCCTTTGTCATATAAATAATTAATGCATACAAGATTTTGAGTGTCTGATTTTCTCCATTTCTCTGCCCATATTCTGGTATACAGTGAGTAGAAGCAACCATACAAAGGTTTTGGAGAAAGAGAAAAGCACCAATGTGGATAAACTGAATCATCAGAGACCATGAGAATTCAAGAATTTATTGCAAAAGTATCTTGGGTACTAACCACTCTGAGACATGGAAAATCCCTCAGGTCCTTAATTTCTGAGTTAGTATGTTATCTTCAGTCTCTTCTTCTCTGGAGACCTCTTTATTTCTTTCAGTACATGGGTTCAGCAACAATTTGCTACTTAATCCTAATTCTCCTGCTTGCCATGTGTTATAGCTGTGTAGATAGGTGTCTATATGCCCCGCCCCCGCGAAAGCTCATGTAGTCATGAGGGATGGGCTTTTCAGAGGACTCATAGTCTGTAATTGATTCATGGTCCAACGCTAGGATTAAAGGTTTGAATGCTACCTCTTCCTAAGGCAGATGGCCTGGATACAATATAAGGAACAGAAAGAAATTTGTCTCTTTCTCTGCACTGTTGCTTTTGCTGTCTTCCATGCCATAAATTGTTGCCCTCTTCCATGTGCCGTCCTGCTTAGAGTCATCCCATTATGGACTGAAACTTCTGCAAGCTATGAACTAAATAAACCTTTTCTCCTCTACCTTTGGGCATTGAGTATTTTGTCTCAGCTATGAAAAAAGTGACCAAGACACTGTGGAACCTCAAATGATTTAAATTACCTCTACTTTCCTCATTTAACAAATACAGAATATCAAATTTCTGGAAGGGTTAGAGGAATTAATGTAAATAAAGCACAAAAACAGTATACAGCACATATAAAATAATGAAAAACTGTTTCCTCTAGTTTTTGTCAACAACTGAGACCTTCCTTAAGCCTTAAGGCTCCCATTCCTATGCCAAGAGATTTAATATCCCTTCAACTCACATAATGTGAAGTCTCTAATCCTACCTATTATGCCAAAACTCAGTGTTCCTTCTGCAACTACCTCAACTTCACTTACACTAACAGCCCTATCGCTGGCCTTTCATTTTCTCTGTGAGACATGTACAACCACAGTGGCCATTACATAGGCCACAACCAGACAACAGCCAGGTTTAAGAAGACGTAAATTCACAGAGCACTGTAGAAATTCTGCAGTGGTCAGGTTTTGTTCAGAAAAAAATGATGTAGCTGGCCTGAAGAATTTCCTAGGTACTATTTATCAGATGTTAAGCCAAAGTGTGCACAAAGTCTGACAAGCAGCTAGAAAAAGATAGGAATAGGGTATCAGGAAATCAGGCCCTGGGCATGGTGGCACAGGCCTGTAATCCCAGCAGTACAGAGGCTAAGACATGAGGATCACTGTGAGTCCAAGCTGTGTAGACAGAACCTGTACCAAACACATTAAAAGAAGGAAGAAAGAAATACCAGGAAAGTTATGTCTTTATGTTAAGATAAATGTTATGTTATGCTATGTTATGTTATGTTATGTTATGTTATGTTATGTTATGTTAATCCAGCAAAGCAACAAGAGCAAAGAGAACTCATAGGGCCCTTTTATCCAGGAAGAAGAGGCCCATATGCTTTTGAAGAGCAGGTTGATTAGATCCTGTATCTATTGTGACGCCCTCAGGCTCTCAAGAGCCTTGGAAAAGTCAAGAATATCTACAGCAAAGATTACTGCTCCACCAAGGAAGTCTTGGTGTCTAGTCCAGCCTGCAGAGCTCTAACAAGGTTCTTCCCAGGACATGCAAAAAAGATGAGTGAGCTGAGAGTAAGCTGATCTTCTCTCCAGAACAAACTCAAACATCACAAACCATCACAATCTTCTCCTTTTTCAATGCATTCTGCAAAGCTCTAAGGCATTGTACTAATCATACCCCAATTCTTTTGCTTTCCAGGAGTGGTGGCACACTGCTACAATCCCAGCACTCAAGAGCAGGAGCAGGAGGCTTAGTGTGAATTTCAAGCCAGCCTGAGCTACATAATGAGTTCAGGGCCAGCCTGAAATACATAGCAAGACCCTGACTTAAAAAAATAATGAAACCAAACACATCTGCTGATTGCCTTGTCTGTCCTTTCTACCACATTAAGGATCCTGAGATTTGAGAGTGAATAGAGAAGGGACTGGCTAGCACACAGAAGGCTTTAAAATAAATGCACACTGATAGGCTGATTGAAGATAATAACTCTACTGGAAACTACTGCAAAGTCTAGCAGCTTTCTCTGTGAAGTACCTCACACTAAATGGTTTAGGCTATGCAGAGCACCAAGTCTCCATCACAACTGTTCTACTCCACCTTTGACACATTAAAGCAGCCACAGACAACACAAAAGTGAAAAGTGTAGCTGTTCTGTTAAGACTTCTAGCCACTGAAATTAAATGTAATATCATTTGCACGTGTCATAAAATATCATCTTTCAGACTTTTTGCAATGATTTAAGAATGCATAACCCATTCTTGGCTCATAGGCTGTAATCAATGAGGCAAAGGCCAGAGCACACCTGTGGGACCATCATCTGAGATGATCTATGTTCACTGAAAGGTAATAGCTGGTAACCTCGTTACTAAACAAATACTGGTCTAAGAGGGATTGTTTACATTTATAATGAGTACTAAGTGTGGTCATATTCCAAACTTTCAACAACTTAATGTTTAATTGTTTGATCAATCTTATATACCTATATGTATTAATCTAAACTGATCTGATGATGAAAATATGTAATATAACCATTGTTAAATTTAAACAATAAAAAATTGAAACTTGAAAAAAAAAAGAGTAGTTTAAGTTGAAAAAATAAAAAAACAAAACAAAAAAACAAACTTTCAACAACTGGACCATCATCTGTTTAGCAATTCATGCATGTCACTGAGTAACAAAGTCAGATTACTATTTGTCTTAATACATTTGCACTGCTATAACAAAATACTAGCAAATAAATTCTTCCTGGAACTGAGAAGAGCAAGATCAAGACAGACTCTCTTTTTTTTTTGGGGGGGGGGGTAGGGTCTACAGAGTGTTCAGGGTCTCACTACTAGATTGGACTCATAGTGATCCACCTTTTTAAAGCCTCTCAAGAGCTGGGATTACAGGAACGAGTCACCACGCCCAGTTTCAACTGCCATCTCAGTGTGTCCTGGGGGTGGGGCTGGCATAGCAGGCCCAGGGATTGAACTCCTGGCCCTGCAGGTGCTTTAATCCATTGAGCTATTTGACCAGCTTTAAGGCATATTTGGTTGCAGGTGAAAGTCCATCTTCTGGATCACAGGTGGCATCTTTTGTCTATATCCTCATATGCCAGAAGGGGCCAGGTAGCAATCTGGGGTCTAACAGTATCATTCACATTATAAGAACTCTTTCATCAAAACTTCATCACTTTCCAAGGGTGCAGTCTCCAAATACAATCACATCTGAGGTTAAGATTTCAAGACAGGAATTTTGGAGGACACAAACTTTCAGACTGATACACTGCCTATTTGCATGCCACTATGGGTATCGCAGATCTGATTACTACTTTGACTGTTTCCTTTTAAGAATAAAAACCAATTCATTTCTTTTTTTTTTTTTAAGGATTTTTTTTTGTGTGTGTGTGTGGTACCAGGGATTGAACTCAAGGCCTTGTGCTTGCCAGGCAAGCACTTATTCCACTGAGCTATCTCCCTGGCTGTCAATTCATTTCTGTGTGAAGGGCATAAAATGTAATGTAAATTTTAATGCTATTTAAAAAAAAGAACGGTGGCTATGATGCAAGCTTACATTAGGGTGGCCAGCCAGAATTCAGCTCTGTTAGCTAAGCAGAATCATATAATGGTCAGCTCTTCCCAACTGGGTCAGCATTAAATAGTTGTCTTAATAAGTTATAGTTTTATTATTGATAGATGAATTCAGCAGCTGTTTCTTTACATAGCGTATGCCAAAGCATGTCATGATTACTATAACACCTCTGGTAGTCTCAGAGCAATGGTTGTGTTTGTACTCAAGACAAAGGGGGCAGAATTGGAATGGGCAGAAGTGTGCACATTAGATCTACTGAGCTAAGAGGGAGCGCTAAAAGATCTGCTGATTCTGCCACAGACCAAGGGAAGACCTAAGTCTGCACAGCGGTGCCCAGCACATGGTATGTAGTGAACTGTGAATTTAGAAAGCACTGAGGATCTTCTTTCGTACATGGCATAAATAAAGGATGACAGCTCAAAGGGAGAACAGCATCTTACCACAGGTGTCTTTGAATGCCATGAAGCTAAGTGACAAGTGCATGAGGTTTTACATAACTAAGATGTACTCTATGTTTTTGGGCTCAACTCTCTGACCCAATTCACAGACTTGAAGTAGGTCTACTCAGGAGAGAGTAAGCAACATATTCTGCAGGATCATAAGCAAGTGTTCCCAAAACCCACGGACAAGTATCAAATGTTCCATCTACACTCCAAATTGGTATGAATATTAATATATGTGATTCTGGGAGAAAAGATTTATAGCAATCACCAGAGACTTTAAAGTCCAAAAGATAAACGGTTATCGCAAGCTACAAATATCTTTTCCAGGATATTTATTCCCAAACAAGCAGTTTCAACATTTTTAAAATTCTTAATACCTAATCCCAAACTGACAGACAGGCCTTTCTTTTTTTTTTTTTTTTTTTTTTTTTTTTTTTTTTTTTTTTTTTTTTTTTTTTTGTCTTTTTGAGACAGGGTCTCACTATGCAGTTCAGGCTGGCCCTGAGCTCACTCTTGTAGCCCAGGCTGGTCTTGAACTCGCACCGATCCTCCTGCCTCACCCTCCCGAGTGCTGGGATTACAGGCATGCGCCACCACAGGCCTTTCTCATTTCAGTCTTGACTAGAGATATCTGAAGATTTCAGCTCAAAGCCATCAATCTGTGTCTCCCCCAATGGAGAGTATGAGCACTGCACACAAATTATTTTTAATATTCTGTTCATTTTCCCACACTTCGAGACAGCGGCTTTATGGCTCCTTTCTTTATCAACCCTATGTTTGCCTATATCACTGAGAAAGCTAAAGTGCAGGAGGGCACACACACCCATGTTTTCACTCTCTATAGTTACGGTTTCACTCTCTTGTTAACCATGGCATTGTACAGTTTCACATCACTACAACTGAGTGAGGACGATACCAAGAGACAGCAACTATGTGTAAACACACACTCATGTAACTGTTAGTAGAGTACATTAGCATATTCAGTGTTATTTTATTACTAATTATTGATGTTAATCTCACTTTGCACTACATATATATATATATATATATATATATATATATATATATATATGTTATAATCAAACTTATAACTTCACGCTTGCCAGGCAGGTGCTCTGCCTCTGAACTACATCCCTGAGTATTTAGACTATATATTAAACTGTATTGTAGATATGTAACTGCAGGAAAAGCACAATATACATAGAGTTCAGAACTACCCATAGCTTCAGGTACCTCTGGGGGTCTTGAACCATAACCTTTGCAGGTAAGTGAGAATGATGATCGTCAAAGCTAAATGTCCATCCTGTCTACCTCACTTTGGACTCTTGGTACTCAAAATACTCTCTTTCCATTTGTTATGTACACAAGCTGTCCTCACTTCTATCTAAAGCAAACATTGTCTCCTGACCGTTGGATTTCATTCTTTTTCAAGGCCATACCTTTAACAAATTTTTCCCCTTTCTGTTCAGACACCGTGTATTACTTCTTTCAAATTGAAAAAAAGAATTATTTCTCTCTCTCTCTCTCTCTCTCTCTCTCTCTCTCTCTCTCTCTCTCTCTCTCTGTTTTATATGTTTTTAGTACAGGGTTTACAGGGTCTACTGTGTCTCACTACATAGATCGGACTCATTGCGATCTGCCTGTGTTCAGTTTAGCAAGAGAGGGGCTTACGGGCACATGTCACTGTGCCCAACCTCAGTCACCCTCTTAAGCCCCCTCCCCAGGGACAAGGATAGCAGGGCATGCCCTGGATCGAACACCAGCCACTGCATCTGCCTAAGCAAGCACCTTAATCTGCTGAGCCATTTGGCTGGGCCTTTTATTTTTTATTTATTATTTTGGTAAGGAATTACTTCAATTAACGAACATTTTATTTCTTTTAAAATACACACACATACATACATCACACAGTTGCACCCTTCTCTTAGACTCATTTCTCCCTTCCTGCCTAATCCATGACAATACCTAAAACGGAACTGATAGTCACTGCCCAAACCTAGTTTCCCTCCATCTTGCTCACTGCAGGTGACAGCAATAGAAATCTATGTAGTTCCTCACGCTAATCATCCCGGGTCCTTCTCTTACACTCACATCCAATCTGTCTGGAAATCTTGTAGCTGATTCCAGCTACAAGTTTGTGATTCTCACAAACTCTTGATTAGACTTTTATCTCCTCCTAAGATAATAGTTTCTATGATATTTCTAACTTCATAGACCCCACTCCTTTTCCACAATGCTCTGTCACCCAGCTTTGTGAGTACTATCTTTCCAAATTCATGACGAGAATAAGCTATACTCCGACCATCTACTTCCCAAAGCGCTAAACAGGATAGTGCACATTCAGTGATATCATCCTAAGGATTTTCCCACATGCTTCTAATAAAAGTATCACAAACAGTACTTACTTAGACTAATGTTTCCTGCATTTGCAAAGCTGTCTGTCATGTCTCCAAACACCAGCATCATGAGAGGGAGCGCAGCTCCGTGGATTACAGCAGCCAGAGTGCCCAGCACCATATATAGCCTGTCCAGCCAATTCGAATAGCGAAACTAAAAAGAGAATAAAAGAGAGTGTAGACACAATTAGGTTTCTAGATGGTTCTTCTACATTCAAAATATATCCCAAATCCAAGTATGATTCAGACTGCTCCTGCTTCCACTCATGCCCAAGACACACTCTATCTTTGTTAAACTGTTGTAAAAGCCCCATCAGAAAAAAGCAGTAGATTCTACTACTGAAGTCTGGATAGTTCTTTTTAGTACTCTGTTTTCTTATGAGGTAAAATGAGCCCATAATAGATAAATGCTATTTATTCTGCTAACAGAAGTTACTTTCATCTCACAAGAAAAACAAATGTCACACACTACTCAAAAGATAACATTCTATAACTTATAGAAAGTGTTGTGGTTTAGCTTACTCAGAGAAGGAAAGAAAGATGCATATTAATATAATTTAAATGAAAATGATGAGATCACAACAGACACCATCAAAATCCAGATTATAAATATGTACTTCAAATATCTATATTCCAGTAAGTAAGAAAATCCAGAAGAAATGGGTAGATTCATAGATCTATATGAATTATCAAAATGGAACCAAGAAGATATTAAAAGCCTAACTAGACTAATAAAAGGCAATTAAAATGCAAAGCAATAATAAAAACTGTAGCAACTAAAAAGAGTCCGGGGCCCAATAGATTCAACACAGAATTCTACAATTTCAGAGAATTATCGTGAATATGCCTCAAGCTCTTTAATGATATAGAAAAGGTAGGAGTACTGCCAAACTCATTTCTGAAGGCTAGCATTACCTTGAACCAAAACTAGACAAGGACTCAAAAAAGAAATCTATATTGCAATCACTTTAGTGCATATAGATGCAAAACTCCTAAACAAGATACTGACAAAAATAATACAAGTCATTAAAAAGATAACACACCCAGAGATGCAAGGATGGTTTAATACATGCAAATCAATAAATATACTCATGGCATAAACAGAAGTAAGGACAAAACACATGACCACTTCAAAAGACATAGAAGAGGCCTTTGACAAAATCCAACATCCATTCATGATTAAAACCTTAAGAAAATAAGATTAGAAGGGTCTGATCTCTATGTGGTAAAAGTGACATAGCAAACTCATTGCCAATATCATATTAGATGGGGAAAAATTGAAAGATGTTCCTCTAAAGGCAGGAACAAAACCAATATGTCCATAGTCACCACTCCTGCTCAACATGGTACCCAAAATTTTAACCAAAGCAATCAGACAAGATAAAAAAGTACAAGGGATACATAAAAGCAAAAGAAAAAGTGAAAGTCAAAATTATCCTTATTCACAGAGGACATGATGCTTTACAAAGAAGACCCAAAATATTTTATCAAAATACTCCTAGAAATAATAAACAAAATCAAGGCAGCAGGAAACAAAATTAACACATGAAAATCAACAGCATTCCTCTACACCAATAATGAACTCTCCAAGAAAGAAAGGACAGTATCATCCACAATAGCATCTAGAAAAATTAAATACTTAGGTATTAACCTAAGCAAAAAGGTAAAAGATCACTTTGATGAAACCACAATACTCTGAAAAAGGTGAGAGAAAAGGACATCAAAATGAAAAGATATCTCTTTCCTAGTAACCAAAACTATACTGTCAAAATGGCTACTTTCCCAAAACTTACAGATTTAAATAATCTCAGTCAAAATGCCATAGAATTGCTCACAGAACTAGAAAAAATAATACCATAACTTATATAGAACCAGAGGAGACACAGAATAGCAAAAGCAATCCTGAGAAATAAGAGCCATCACAGTCCCAGATACCAAGATAAGTCACAAAACTACTATGATAAAAAAGCAGGACCTGCAAAAAAAAAAAAAAAATCACAGATATGTGGATAAATGGAACAAAAAAAAAGCATGCAAGAACAAACCTTTGTTCATTCAGATATCTCATTTTGACAAAGGGATCAAATACATGCTAGTGAAAAGTTAGCCTCTTTAACAAATGGTGCCAACTGGGAAGATAGTTCCATGGCATAAATGCCTGCCTGGCTCTGACATGCATAAAATTCTGAGTTTGATCCCTGGTACTGCAAAGACAAACAAAAAAAAAAAAAATCTAGTGCCAGTAAAACTAGCTATCGACATGCAGAAGATAAGCTCCTCACACCTTGTACTAAGCTAAAATCAAAATGGATCACGATTTGCATATTAAAAGAAACAGAGACAAAAATAACCAACACCCCAAATTAAGGAATCAAAGATCCATTTAGCACAGTTTGTGGAGGTTTCAGTCCATAATCAGCTGACTCCAAGGCAATAATCAAGGTGACAGAAGACAGTAGTTACAGATGACAAGCAAAGTAATAAGAGCAAAAGGGAAACAAGCCTCTTTTTCTTCCCGTATTATAAGTAGTGCCACAACTCCCCTTCCTGCAGATGGAGCACTCACACCATCTTCAGGCCTTCCTCTTGCACAGGATGAGGATGTTTGCAAGGTAAGGGTCCCGGCTTCCTGCTGAGATACTTAAATTCTAAATTCTCAAATTGACATGATATATCAGCCATTACAATCCCCTCCTTGTCAATTTGACAATCAGACATTATTTTAAGTAGGTTTCAAGATGCAAAGACATACTTATTGCTAACATTTCACAACTTGAACATTGTAGGACAGCTTTAACAATCCTTGAGAATTAGTATTAAGTCTATCGACATTGTACAACATTAAAACCATAACATTCTTCTGCTAGTCCCCCAAAGAGCCATTCACATGCCTTTATGCAAAAGGCAATTAGTACACTTGCAAGAGCTTCCAAAGTCCTAACAGCTTCCAGCATTGTTGAAAAGTCCAAGTCTCAAGTCTCTTCTGAAATGTAAAGCAAATGTTTAGCTATAAGCCTCCATGTGAATGGAAAGTTAAACACTTCCAACATGTAGTAGCACAAGATAAACATTTTCATTCCAAAAGTTACAAATAGGGGAATACAAAAGATTGGGACCAATACAAGTCCAAAATCCAACAGGGTAAGCATTAAACCCTACAGTTTCATGTCCAGTGTCTGTAGCCACCTGTGGCAAGTTGTGAACACAGAACAGCTTGGATGGCTCTGCCTCTAGGCAAAGAGAACAAAGCCAGCCCAAGAGAAAAGCCATGGGAGCCATATCCACCAGAATCCACATTCCTGGCTTCTTCAAACTTCTCTTCACCCTCACAGCTCCCCACTGTCCTCTCAGGGGTACACTGTCTGGACTCCAGGTCTTATTCCAAAATTGAGGTGGAAGCCTTCTTAACCCCACAACTCTTGAATTCTGTATGTGCCTAAAACCAGTGCCATGTGGATGGTGCCAAGGTCTACTGGTCTCTGAAGCAGTAGCTAGCTTTCCTCTCTCCTAATTGTAGGGTTCCAGTGCCTTGATCTCTGCGCACTCTGAATCCAATTCTGAGAAAGAAATTTCCTATGCTGCCTCAATTCTGAAAATGGTTCTCTAGGGCTTTCTCCAAGGTCTTTAACCACTGCAGTTTTGAGGCTGCAAAAGGTGGAGATTTGCTGCTCCTTTGGATGCCCTCAGGCCATCTTTTTACATATTTGCAGAATTTGAGGTAAAAATCCAATCTCCTTCCTAAAACTTTACAAAATCCAAAAAGTATGACCACGAATGTGATGTGACTGCTGTAGGTGGAAATTTAGATCCTCATCTGAAGGAAGGATAGTAGAAGGAAAGGGGAGTTGAATCTTAATGAAATAGGGTACGCAGTAAACGGCCCCCACCAACATGTCCACAACATAATACCACAAACCTGTGAAGATACTAAAGACTTCGGGATTAAGAGATTATCTGAGTTATCCAGGGCTGATGTGGTGCCAGTAAAATTACAAGGGTGCTTCTAAGAAGAAAGGAGGAGCTCAGCATTAGGAGATGTAATAGTGAAAGTGGGAGGCTGCAGTGATACAAAGAGGGGCCCTATAACTAGGAATGGAAGCTGCTGCCAGCAGCTCAAAAAGGGAAGGGAAAAGATTCTCTTTTTGAGCTACCAGAAGGAAGGAATGAAATCCTGCTAACACTGTTATTTTGCTCAGTGTGATCTCTGACTCAAGAACCGTAAGATACAGGCCAGCCAGATAGCTCAAGGACTAAGTGTCTACTTAGGCGAGCACAGGAACTGGGTTCAACCTCTAGCATGCTGTGCCAGCCCTGCTCCCCGGGGAACACTGAGATGGGGAATGAGGCTGGGTGTGGTGGTATGTACCTGTAATCCCCATGCTTAAGAGGCTGAAAACAGGAGAATCACTCCAAGTCTGATCTGGGCAGTGAGACCCTGTAGACCCTGTACTAAACATATAAGTAAAAGAACCATAAGCTAAATTTGTCTTAATGTCTAGCCTCATTTTTTCAGTTGTAAAATTATAAACACAATGCTACAGGCTTCAATTACAGTTTTATGACTTAAATGATTTTGTAAAGTCATTATAAAAATATCTTCTACATGGTGCTGTGTGTGTTTTTGTTGTCTCACATTCAAATTCATTTTTAACTTCTGTGGCTTGAACTGAATGCTGAGTGTGTTACATCGATAGAGTAGTTCAGTTAAATTGTTAAATTGTCTAAAATATAAGATCTTTTTTTTTTTTTTTTTTTTTTTTTTTTTTTTTTTTTTTTTTTTTTTTTTTTTTTTTTTTTTTTTTTTTTTTTTTTTTTTTTTTTTTTTTTTTGGTGGGACTGAGGTTCAAACTCACGACCTTGCACTTGCCAGGCAGGCACTTGTGCCACGGAGCTATCTCCCCAGCCCCTAAAAATATAAGATCTTTAGTATTTAAAAAAATAACCTACAAGTATTGATAATTAGACTCTAGTGCTGGAAACCAAGTTCAAAGGCAGAATGCATGATTAGCACACAAGGTCTGAGGTTCAATCCTCATTACCAAATCAAACAAAACCGTTAGACAAAAGCATGCTGAAGTAAACTACACTACAAAAGAATGGAAAGAACTGGGTTTCAAAATAAACCAAAAATATATTTTATGCTAAATCAAACCAAGACATAATTTGGAGGGTGAAATTTAAAACAAACAGAAGCTGCCATTTGGTTTCTCAAGTAGTTTGTCTATGAATCACTAAACATTCAGTGCTATCTTACAAAAACTCTAAATGAAATACAGATAAAAAATAAGAAGCCACATCAAGAAAAAACTATAACATAGGCATGTGAAGATGGTAAGAGATGACCACAGCACCCTCCAGGCAAAATTCTTAACTCTTTTGGACAGAAGCAAAATAGTTAAAAGTCACATAGAATTTCTACTTTTAGTTTTTAAAGAATAATACCCATACTGCCATCCACAGTTTGAATTCTATAATGAACAACGTAGAAGGATTTCTATTCCACCACAACCACACAGCTTTTGTTGTTTTCTGAGTCCTTAATAGCCATTCTTAGTGAAATAAGGTGGACCTTCAGTATGGCTTTCACTTGCACCTCTCTGATGTGCGATCGATGCTGAGCATTTTTTCACTGATCTTGTTCTGAGAAGTATCTATTCATTTCAATTGTCCATTATTTGACTGGATCTTTTATTATGGAAGACCTGATTTTTTGAGTTGTTTATCTACTCTAGGTACTAGTCCTCTGTCCAAACAATGGCTGGCAAACATTCTTTTCCCATTCTGTAGGCATCTATTCCCATTCTGTCTCTTCACTCAGCTTTTTCTTTTGCTATACAGTGAAGTTTTCAAGTCCTAAAAGAAAACAACTTTCAATTCTATTAATTATATTTGTATCCTGCAAAAATTTCTTTCAAAACTGATAGAAAATAAAGACTTTGCATAACCAAGAGCAGCTAAACAAATTCAGGACCACTGAGCCAATGCTGCAGAAAATACTCAGGCATCCTAGACAGGAGACAAAGAGGCCAAAATTACCAAAAAACTTATATGAAAAGACTAATTTAATCAGGTGAATTGTTAAGCAAAAGTGAAAAAAAAATAAAACAATCGGAAATTGAAAAACAAGACCACTCTTCTGTGGCCCTCTGCCCTTGTCAAGCTGTCTGACTGTACTCAAGGAATCACAGTGCAGCCATATACTCTGTGGTGCTTGGGGTCAGCAGCTTTTGACTGGGTGGGGAAGATTCCAGTAGCTGGTAGGATATCCTGCAGTCATAACCTTTTTGGTGTCTAGGGAGTGCCTGCTTGGCACCACTCCAGCGTCTCTTCTCCTCCCCTGGATCATATCAGTGACAGCTCTTGTCTAACCCTTGTCCTTCACTGAGCCCCTGGCCTGGTACCAGCTTCTGGTTCCACATCCCGCAAAATCAAGTCCTTGTTTGTTACTTTCCTGAGAACCCACTTGTTCTAACTCCAGGGAGTGCCCTCCAGATAATTCTCTAGCTTTCACTTTCTCTACTTTCCTGATCTGAAATATTTCTCCTAGATGGCCCCTTTCTCCCTGGGAGAAAGGAGCCAGGACAAATGGGCACTAGATGGTGCAGTGGTTGCTAAGCTGGGAGTCGATCACAGCAGTCCAGCTGCCTGTTATACGGGGCCCCCCTCACAAGACTCTCCCAAGGTGGCCAGCTGGCTGAGCCTGGAGTGAAGGCAGTGCCAGGATTGAGGGGCAGCCCAGCTTCCTTTCCTAAACACACCTTGATATGGACTCATCTTGTGTGCTTCTCCTTCAGGTTGGCTTCCTCTATCTGCATCTACAGGTGTTGTCTCCCCACCTCTATACTCCCCTTGCCGAGTGGACTGCTTCACTGGTGGCTTCTGTACCACTCCTATAGTCACCTGGGATGGCATCCCCAATAAGAAATCCCTATGACTTTTCTTTTACACTCAGTTTACTAAGATCCAGGTTTACAGCAATCTACCCATTCTTCCCCCATTAAAACAAAGAAATTCTACTGTGTCATGAGTGAATCACAAAGCTTCTGTTGTAAGACTTGTTTTAGTAGTTTCCGGGTTCAGGTCCCTGGAAGAGTTCATGTAAATAATTTACCTAAGTTCATCTAAGTTTGCATGCTAGTGAGACAGAGATCATCAGCAGGCTCCTATAGCCATAAAATCCCTAAAAGATGTGAAAATAATCATCAGGTAAACAAAAAATGAAATAAACTTTTTTCAAATTCTAGATTTTCAGCTATTCAGCACAGAAAAACAAAGACATATTCTAAATCACGGTTACAAATTTTCCATTGCTGCCTTTTATTATGGATGCTTGGGGTTTTGACCCGGATTTCATACTATAAAGATGACATAAAATGTAACTGGCTTGCACTATCCAGATGGCAAAGTCTTTTACTAGGAAAACCACTTTTGTAGGCAACAGATTAATGGCAGTGTAACTAGAAGAATACTGAAATCTAGCCTAGCAAGAATGGCTGTTTACATTCATTCACATTGCAAGTGATGATGAGTATTTCTCAGAAAATAAACTAATGAATCCAACTAATTCATTTTGTTTCTCCATTACCAGATTTTCTAAGAAAATATTATATCACAAGAAATACTGCTATATGTCTAATTTTTGAGGCTGTAACCATGGGTACTGAAGAGATGGATATGATTAAAATATATTACACACATTGAAACCCAATATTTTGTAAAAAAAAAAAAAAGCACCCTTTCAGAAAAAAAGGAGCTGGCCAAATAGCTCAGCAGATTAAAGTGCCTGCAAGCAGGCGCAGGGACGGGAGTTTGATCACTGGATCTGCCATGCCTGCCCTGTCCCTGGGGATGATGGCGCAGCCTATAATCCCAGCTCTTGGAAGGCTGTAAACAAGTCTGATCTAGTAGTGAGACCCCAAACACCCTGTAGACCCTTTTCTAAAATTAAAAAGAAAGAAAGAAAGAGAAATAATAAGAGAAAAGTAAAGGATACATTGTTTCTAGAGAAAAAGATGTCCAGTTTACAACATATTTTGAATAGCAAGTAAACTTAAAACTCACCATGGTGAGTGTACTGACAGTTGGTTTTTTTTCCTTCTTCTTTTTCTTCTCCTTTTCCTTTTTACTGAAAAATATAACAAAGCAATTAAAAAGCACTTTTAAAATTATGCAAATTTTTAGAAAATTTTTATTGATTTTAGAATCATTAATACATTGCATAATGTTGTCTTTGTCATAGTTGTTCAGAGTATGAGATGCAGACACGATTTCTTGTCTAAACATCGTTAGTACAGATCTTTCTTTTCCTTGCACAAAGAGAAAGTAGCTGTATATATAGTCCAATAGTCCATAGCAGTAGTGGATTATGCATACGTTTAAATTACCAAATTACTGTTTAATGATTATATTTAATGAGAACTAGGACAAAGAAAAAATTTTATATGATTTAGTAGGAAAGGCTAACCATATGATTTAGATTTATAAAGTTTACAGATGTTTACATAGGTCTTGGAAATCTCTATACATAGTTACACTGGATATTAGAATTTCTTTAAAAGAGTTCCACCCTGTGCCCTTGGGTAAATATTTTAATTTTCTGTGATGGATACACACACACACACACACACACACACACACACACACACACACAC
>PVJA010040052.1:0-18749 GCA_004027025.1 Myocastor coypus | reverse complement strand
AAAAAAAAAAAAAAAAAAAAAAAAAAAAAAAAAAAAAAAAAAAAAAAAAAAAAAAAAAAAAAAAAAAAAAAAAAAAAAAAAAAAAAAAAAAAAAAAAAAAAAAACCCTCCAGGGGTAAAAAGCACCACTGTACTGTACAAAATCAAGTGCATAAGTGAATTTCATTTGTATGCGTAGCAGTAATGCTAAACTTTAAAATAATATTTCCCCCGAGGCATAAAACGCAGAGCTAGATTAGTATGGTGAGGAGCTGTAAGAGGCTTAAATCAACAGCTTTCAATATTGCCAGTTTCACCGGTAACCCACAATTATGGAACATTGGACTATGTAAACAACTACTTCCTCTGAGTTCAAAGACAAGAAAATTTTTTCTTTTTTTTTTCTTACTGTCTTTACCAATATTGATTAGAAAATTTATCACGTCTACACCCTGTGCTCTGTATAACCATTATGAGGACAACAATATGCAATGTGTCAATTATTGTGAATATACTACTAACGTGTTTTAAAACTTTCATATCATTATCTCTTATTAAAAGTAATAAAAAATAAGTAAATATAGAGAAAATGAAAAGATATAGATATTTCCCCCTTCAAATGCCCTAAACAATACAAAAGTCATTCTCAAGTCAATTTCCAGAAAACCTTTCCAGCGGCACAGAAGTGAAATTTTCTATTTTACAAGTAGCACAGAGGCATAGATCCATCAGGTGCTTTAGTCACAGTCAAAAGCACGACCAACTGCTGCAACGCCAGCTCAACTCAGAATTCTGAGCTCCGCTCCCCTCCTGATGCTACCTCTTAATATAGCTCCTGGGTACAGCCCACAGCTGAACGCCTCCTCACAGACGTTACACCAGATTACACCCCTCAACGAAGCTGTGTTCCCAGACCCACATCTTTGCACCCACAGAGCATACAAGAAGTTCACACTGCAGGAGGCCTTCGAGATCATGTAGGGGCACCACACCCTTGGCCAGTGACCACCCATCTCGGCAACACCCGCCACAGCTGGCGGTTACCCAGGAGGTGGTGTGCAGAGCGGAGGTGCACTCAGCCCCCACCACCCGTCCCAGTACAGTTCTCACCATGGAGAAATCCACGCTGCTCACATAGCTGCCTCCTTCTTATTCTGAAAGGTGAATGCCTCTGAACTAGAGATGGAGTTTCATTCATCTCTGTCATCTTTGTGTCTCGCCTGACAGCTTAGTACATTCTTAAGAATGTTAGAGGAAATGAGATAAACAGAGCTAAAGAAAAGATGGAGAGTGCAACAGCTGTAGACGGTGAGAGATTCGCTCAAGATCACCAAATTTCGGGGCCCGGCAGGATGGCTCAGTGGTCTAAAGCGCCTGCTTAGGAAAGCTTAGGCAGCTGCAGGGACCGCGGTTCAATCCCCGGCACCACATGCTGTGCCAGCCCTGCTCTGAGGGCAGGCTGAGCCGGCCATAAAAATAAACAAACAAACAAACAAAAGTTATTGAAACAAGAAAAAAAAAAAAAGAACAAGGCTTTAAAAAAAAAAAAAATCACCAAATTCCCATATTGAGGAGTCTCCAGTGGCCATGCTTTGTCAAGCCAGGAGCCATAAGGCAGCGGATGAGTCACTTATAGAGCAGCCCCCAACCACCAGCCTTCTCTGTCTTCTGTCCATCAGTGCCTCCTGTGTGCCTCCTAACCACAGCTCCTGTGTAGACAGTCGCAAGTGAAAACAAGTGAGAGAGAACTGAACTTTCCAGAACCACAGAAGAGTAGCGGATGAGGGCGCTTGGGTGAGCATTTAACGAGGCAGACTCGCTCCCATGCAAGCTCAATACCTAGGGGAGATGGACATGCTCCTTCATCTCAACAGCAGCTACTGTACCGTTTTCCCATTCCCAATCCCCCAAACTCTTAACCTTCTAGCACACCAATCCCAGGGGCAGTATCTCTAGGGGCTGTACATCTTCCTGGCTGTCTCTCAAATGCCTGGGAAAGCCCCAGACTGATCACAGCCTCTCCTACTTGCAAGAAAAGCCAGCCAGAAAAACCAGCCAAGAGATTAGCCAGCTGGTGGCTGGTCAGGGGTGGGGCTATGGAAGCCCAGACCAGCCTCCCGGTATACATGGGCCTCCCCAGCCAGGACTGGGCCTTGGCAACAGGAGAGGAATCTGCAGCTCCAGCCTTCCCTGAAAGTGTCCTTGCAATCCATCCTTCCGCTGGGGCCTGGGCCCTCCCTAGCAGCTGACAATTTGCACCTCATTAGCAAGAGCCTCTCCCCAGTGACAGCCCCTCAGAAATCTCAGACTGAGCACCTCATTGGTGCTAAATGAACTCTGGCTGTTTGGGGAGAAGAGCATCTGAGCTGCTAAGAGAAGAGCAAGTCCCAGGGCGTCTCAGAAAACCAGCAAAGCATGGGTTACTGGAAAGAGCATGGCTTCCAGCAGAAAATAAAGACCTCAGGTTAGTGGTTCTGAGCATCAAAGGGAGCCGGTGAGAGCAGGTGATGACAGCGGGGTAAATGGCGACTGAATCATCGCCACTGAACTGGGTCAGAATCCACTGGAAGTCACAGGCGGCACATCTTTCCCCTCATTGCAGAGAAAGTTTAGAAAGGCAAAAAATCCGTGGAACACGTAAAAGTCATTTAGAAGTCAAACACACTGAAGAAATCATAGGCTCTTTACAATGTCTACACAGATATGGAGTCTTTCCTACTGTTCTTACTGAGAAAAGAAAAAGAGTAAAGCTCATAGTTCACCATGCTGAGCTGGACACATAGCTTTATTCCAACCCTCTCCAGAAACTAACTGTCACCAAGAAGAGTAGTATGATGGTTTGTGTCTAGATGGTCCGCAAAGCCTCATGCAGTCATGGGTGGGCTTCTACAGTCTCTCTCTCTCTCTCTCTCTCTCTCTCACTCTCTCGCTCTCTCTCTCCCCCTCACTTCCTCCCTCCCCATCCCCCCCTGCACTTGTGGCTTTTGCTATCTTCTGCTGCCATGAACTGCTGCCCTCTGCCATGCGCCCCTCTGCCTTGGAGCCAACTGATTAGGGACCGAAACCTCCACCAACTGTGAGCTAAATAAACCTTCCCTTCCTTAATCCTAAACATCACATAGTTTGTCCCAGCCATTAGAGAAGGTAACCAACACACATGGAAAAGAAAAACAATACATAACGTCAGAAAAACAAGGATAACATGAGAGACGATAGTCAAGATCGCAACAAATACTTGGCAGCTAGACAGAGAAAACCGGAAGTTATACGCATAAAGAAGAATGAAGTAAAGCAGAAGGAGACAGAGTCACATCGTGCAATTTTAGACAAAGGTCAGGAACTGGAAGCAGTAGCTGTAGCTGAAGGTGGGCATGGAGAAAGGTCCAGAAGCAGAAAAAACTCTGTAGAGAGCATTCAGGCCCCCATTCGGAGCACTACTCCTATTACACACAGCCTAGGGACTGAACATTCAGACTCTCACATCGCTAAACCAGAGAGGATGCAGAAAGCCCCAGCAACAACGGGGATTTGAGCTTGAGAACCCCTATAAAAGCAAAGAGAGCAAATGAAAGTCTACATATTAAATAATAAAAACAGGGCCTCAGAGAAAACAGCAAGCTTGTAAACTTCTTAAAGGAAAATGGAGTATTCTTTTCTGTGAACAAAATGAACCTCTTCTTTGAAGTTGTCGTTGTTGGGTACTTTGTTTCAGAAACAAGAAAGTAACAAATATAAGAGTGAAAGTTGATTAAACTTGACGTGTCTCGAGTATCATTATCCAAAATTATATGTACCATTAGTGAACCTATATTCTAAAGATGCTGGGGGCTGGGGAGATAGCTCCGAGGCACAAGTGCCTGCTGGGCAAGTGCAAGGCCGTGAGTTCAAACCCTGGTCTCACAAAAAAAATAAATAAAAATAAAGATGCCACTAACTTCTCAGTGCCCTAAGAACTTCAGAAAATCTTTACAAGGGCCATGGAGATAGCTGAGCAGTCTAAGTGCCTGCCTAGGCAAATGCAAGAACCCGGGTTCTATCTCTGGCATCACATGCTGTGCCAACCCTGCTCCAGGTGCACCAACCTGGCCACCAAGACCAGGCTTGGTGGCGCACACCTGTAATATCAATGCAGGGAAGGCTGAGAAAGGAGGATCACTACAAGTCCAAGCTGCATAGTGAGACCCTGTACCAAATACATATTCAAAAAAAAAAAAAAAAGTAAGTCTTTACATAATTCCAAGGCAGAAGGTATCCCTGACTCAGCTTGCAGGAGAGAGCTGCACCTTGCATTTATGCAGGGCCATACAATTTACAACCCACATACATTCCACCCAGTTCCAATGACCATACTAGGCAACAGGGAGCTTCAGTCATAGTTTTCACATGAGAACACAGGGGTTAACAAGCGTCACACAAGCAGTCAAATCCCACCTACACACACATGCACTCCCCACACACACAGAAGAACACACAGGGTGTGCAGATTTTGTAACGTAAGGCTAGACCAGGTCCACACTTGATTTCCATGTGTGTTTAGGCCTTTGTCATCAAGGGAGGTGAAGGGAACCGAGCGCTTTAAACGTTGATGACCAGGAAAGACAGCCGTGGATCTCACATGTGTCCACTTAATAGAAAACTGGCTTCACTGAGTAACACAGAAAAGAATATGCAGTTCTGCATATTAAAGCTTCCTACTGCTGCGCAATGGTGTGGTACTGCTTGATCATCTCTCCATTAGTAACTGAATGTGACAGAAAAATACCTTCACTTCTTAACCCTAAAGTGAATTTGCAAGCAGTGTCCCCAGGCCAGGGAGGTGGTGACACATACCTTTGGATCCAGCACACAGCATCACTCTGGGCGGCCTTACACCGAGATCACACTCCTCTCTGCGTGTTAGCCTTACTTTGATCTCAGTGTTGCTCACCCTTCTAGCCTACTTTTCTCTATTTTTCCATTTATATGGGAAAACGACCCTTTGCCAGAATGCACGGTGAGAGCCGGCTCTCAGGCATGGCAATGCGGGACCCCTAATGTGCAGCATAAGCTGGGTGGCATCCTAATCCTTCTAGAACAGGCATGAAAGCCAGAGGACAGCCTTGGTCACACGGGGCTTTCCTCCTCAGCGTTGCACTCCATTTACTGAAGATTAGGCTGGAAAAAGAGGGCACGATGTTTTAGTTGAAAGCAAAGCTTTCTTTGCTGCAAAATTATCTGTATGTCTATTAACGGGTCCAGTCGAACGCTGCTCACATAACAGTGCTGGGCAGTGGCACAGCCCTTTGGCAGTGAACACATGGAAGCTGCTCAGCTACGATTTTCTCATCAATTCAGAACACACATTGCTCCCATTATTTTGTTTAGTAATTTCTAAGTATGGGCCCGGCAGGATGGTTCAGTGATCTAAGGCACCTGCTTAGGAAAGCTTAGGCGGCTGCAGGGACCGCGGTTTGATCCTCGGCACCACATGCTGCACCAGCCCTGCCCTCAGGGCAGGCTGAGCCGGCCATAAAAATAAATAAATAAACAAACAAAGTAATGTCTAAGTATTAGAGTTGGAGGATGGGGATGGGCCAAAACTATAAAGTTCATTTAAAAATATCCCAGTGAGGGCTGGGGAGATAGCTCCGAGGCACAAGTGCCTGCTGGGCAAGTGCAAGTTCGTGAGTTCAAACCCTGGTCCCACAAAAATAAATAAATAAATAAATAAAAATAAATAAATAAATAAATAAATAAAAATAAAAATATCCCAGTGATGTAATATGGAGAGTCCTTCCAGCTACTTTATTTAGAGAGAAAATCTTCAGTTTCACAGCAAATCCCATTCCCAAATTCTCTGGTATGTACTTGCTTAGAATTTAGAACAATGTTATTTGGCTCGACTCTGAATGAATGACGTCACATTCAAATGCCATTTATGACATGGTCCGCTGTAAAGGAGAGTCTGAGAGTGTCTCACTGCTGGGTGTCTCCTGGATTCACATCAGAGCTTGGAGGGTTGCAACCATGCCAGTCCTGCCACCAGCGGGATGTCCGAGCTTCTCTCTCTTGGCAGCTGTGGCCACAATAGAGAGAATGACGATAGCCTGGTCCAGGACAAGGGAGGCTCTTTGTACCTGGAATGGCTGGAAGACCTCTTCTGCAGCCATGGCTCTTGTAGCACTTACAATGTTTCCAGAAGCAAAGGAACTAGCTAGGACTTCAGGGAAAACAAGGGCTTCCCCCTCTGTGAGCAGGGAGTATCCCCTCTCCACTGAGGACCTCCAGGGGCCCCCTACTAAGTACAAAATTGACAGCCTTCTGATGGCATTCAAGGACTTCCATAGAGAGCCTCTAACTTACCTCCCCTGCCTTACGTCGGTACGCTCCATTTGCAGTTATTCCCCAGTTCACACTGTTACACAAACATGGCACACATTTTCACCACCATACCATTCCTCATAGGAGTCCTGCTTCCTGGATGTTAACTGTACTGTTCTTCTACTGCCACTGTCTCCTCCTGCTGAAATCCTACCAAGTCCTCAAAGTGACTGCTTTAAGAAATCCTCTCCCATGCCCGGGATATAGCTCAGCAGCATGAGCGCCTGCTTGGCAAGTACAAGGTCCTGGGTTTGATCCCTGGTACAGAAAGAAAAGAAACAAAGAAAAAGAAGGAAGGAAGGAAGGAAGGAAGGAAGGAAGGAAGGAAGGAAGGAAGGAAGGAAGGAGGGAAGGAAGGAAGGAATCCTCACCCAAATGAAACTAAACCTCCACCCTCACATTCCTGTAGCCCAGGTAAGATCATGTCACCCCTCCGCCTGAGGTCCTACCTATGTTCAGTCTGCTGGTACCTAACAGGTACAAAAGAGCTACACCTCCTAGCAGAGCTCCTTTAATGTGTGGATATCTAGGTTACAATTTCTAAATGTTCTATTTTGAAGAATTTTCTTGGGGCCCGGCAGGATGGCTCAGTGGTCTAAAGTGCCTGCTTAGGAAAGCTTAGGTGACTGCAGGGACCGCAGTTCGATCCCCGGCACCACATGCTGCTCCAGCCCTGCCCTCAGGGCAGGCTGAGCCAGCCATAAAAATAAATAAATAAACAAACAAAAGTTCTGAAACAAGAATAAATAAATAAATAAAATTTTAAAAAATAAAAGAATTTTCTGAAGAGATTAGAACCCAATGGACTGTGTTCCAAAGTTCTATTTCCAATTTGGAATGTAGAACCTGAAATTAGAACCTCAGGTTCTCCATTGAATCCATGGTATAAATCAGTCCTTCCCTTCTCACCTCTACTGAGCTATCTCTTTCTTCCTTCAAGCTACGTTTGGTCCTCACATGCCCGGATCTGAGCAGTTGCCCACCCCTCAATGTTATCTGTGTTTAGCACCCTGATCACAACAGGGCAATTTCCTATCTGCCTCCCTCTGCACACCATAAAGTCCTGAAAACAGAGATTTGAATTTCTTTCTTATTTCTAACACTTAGCATAGTGTTTCATACCCAGTAGTTAATACATTTTAAATTGGCTTCCCTAATAAGTTATAAGAAACACAAAAATCTCTTAAGGCACGAGCCGTACATTGTTCAACTCTGGAATGTTCACTAAGGCTTGGAGCTGCTTTACACGAATAGCAAACCGGTCTTCTGCAACTGTTCTTGTAAAACAGGGAAGCTTGTATCTACAGGGCTGCTCACACTCTAAGACATAGGTGAGAAAAACCCAACATTCTTCTTCCAGTGATCTTTTTAAGTACTCCCCCCCCCCAGTTTTCAACATAGAAACTTCAAAGGAAGCACTCTCTACATGAAGCACCTCAGAGGCCATTGAGATTCCTGTATTTCACTTCTCATCATGCTCACAAATATCTCACTCCCTTCAGCGGAGGACGCACGTTCCTCGGGTTATTTTTAGAACACTCGGGTGCAGCCCTGACAGTTCAAAGCACCAGAGAGAATCCACGCAGACTCATGAGGGGTCTCCTGGGGCCCCTTCTCTGTCCTTGAAGTTCTTTCCCTGTACCCTCAGGTCTTTCTCAAGGCACCAGATGAGCTCCATTAAAGGTTTAAGTTCACGAGTCCACTTTCCTACCTCCCTCATGTATTTATGATAACTATCGGTCGAATAGGATAGGATCTAATGTGAAGAACAAACCTTGGAGCCATTAAAAAGCCATTTCTATGATACATGTAACCTGAGGCTATCAGTCTACTTGAGTCCACACTCTAGGTCTGTACTACCACCAGCCCTTCCACCCAGAACATGCCCTTGTCCAAGCCTGAGGAATCCACAGAGGTGAGGGAAATGCAGTCTCCCTCCTTCCCCACCCTTCATTCCAATGTCATGCAAACCACCAGACTCTTTTAGAGGCAAACTTCCCAGCCCACCTGGAAGCTCTGGAACGTGTTCTCTTCTACCTAGAGCTCCTTAGGTTTGGCAGTGTATAGGAAAATACAGTTTACAAAGGAAAGAGAACACACACACACACACACACACACACACACACACACACACGACCCATCCTCAGCCTCACTGCTCGCCCCTCCTGCTGTGAGCAGAGGAGGGGTACATGGCAGGAAGCACAGGGGACACTAAGAGCGACTCCCCTCAGCCTCCCATCTAAAATGCTCCTCTCTCTCCTCTAAACTGCTACAGCTTGACCTCTGGGCCAAGGCCCTGTCAATCTGAATCCAATCACTGAGTCATTCAAGGTGGTCATTCAAGGGTGGCCAACTACAGTTTGGATAAATCAGTATCTTGACACATCCCGCAGTGCACAGCGATGAGCTAAATTTTCCTCAGTGATACAAACGCTCCACATCTGTGCTGGCTAGAATGACAGCTACCAGCCACGTGTGGCCTTTAAGTACCAAGCAGTGTGGTTGACTATTAACAACTGTCAATGTGACTGAAGAATGAGACTTTGTTTTTTTTTTTTTTTTTTTTTAACTAGTTTTGATAGGCACAGAGAACTAATGTCTCCTGCATTGGACAATACAGCCCTGGTACCTGAACTGGTAAAATACTGTCATCACCACCATGTACAGGTCTAGCCAAAGAACACATAGCGTGCTTTATCAGCTCTGTGTCAACCAAGACCTGTCAGATGAAGAGTGAGAGCCAGGCTTCGTAGAGTTGACCACTGTCGTTTCTCTACCAGCAATAGGGCCAGCGGGGGGGGGGGGGGGTGCGGATAGGGAAGCATGACTCTGAGATGTAGAGTTAATGGTAATTAGTAATTAAGAACACTCGTCCTTTTTTTAAGATTTTTTTTTTCTTCTTTCAGAACCTTTGTTTCTTTATTCACTCATTTTCATGGCCAGCTCAGCCTGCCCCAATGGCAGGGCTGGCACAGCATGTGGTGCCGGGGATCGAACCACAGTCCCTGAAGCTGCCCAAGCTTTCCCAAGCAGGCACTTTAGACCACTGAGCCATCCCGCCGGGCCCCCACTTTTTTAATTGAGAGGCGAGAAATAGGAAAGAGGGACAGACGGACAACAAGAAGGCGGTACGGATCTTGTACATTCTAGAAGCATTTGGTATCTGCAATAAATATGAAACATGCCAATTAAACAATTAGCCAAACTGAAAGGACGAATTTTAAGTGAAATTACTGCAGCCTAAGCGAAACTTCAGGAATGTAGTCTGCAATTTGTTGAATCAGCACTCTGGCCACCGGGGTTTTGGAATGAGTTACACAGACACTGGCCGGCGCCCTTTCTAGTCCGTGCACACAGCCTGTGTACACAGCCGGGATCTGCGTCCTCAGAACCATTCCTACAGTAGGGCCACACAGTGGGGACACCAGAGGACCGAGGTGAGGATGAGGGGGAACACTGTAGGGAATCCAGGCTCCCACACACTCAGACCTGGCTCTAGGCTGGCTGAACTCTCTACCGTAAAGGCAGACTGATGCAAATTTGTCACCTAAACTCCAGACCTATTTCTAATGTGAACAAAGACACTCTGTGTTCTGGTAGGAGGCTTCATTAGATCAAAATTTTTAATTCAGTGGTCCATTTTTATGAAGAAAAACATGGCTAAGGCAGGGAGTTGTGTCCAGCCGAGGGAAACCAGAAAAGTGAAGATGAGGGCTGGTGGCATAGTTCAACAGACTAAGTATGTGCTTAAGCAAGTGTAGGGATCAGGGTTTGATCCCCAGCACCACATGATGCTCTCGCCCCACCCCCAGGCATGCTGAGCCAGCCACTGAGACTAGGCGTGATGGCATATGCTTATAATCCCAGCGCTGAGGAGGCTGAGACAGGAGGATCACTACAAGTCCGAGCTGTGTAGTGAGATTCTGTACCAAAATACATTTTTTTTCTTGATAATTTTTTATTTTTATTTATTATTTTTATTCCTGTTTCAGAACCTTTGTTTATTCACTCATTTTTATGGCCGGCTCAGCCCGCCCCGAGGGCAGGGCTGGCGCAGCATGTAGTGCTGGGGATCGAACCGCGGTCCCTGAAGCTTCCCAAGCTTCCCCAAGCAGGCGCTTTAGACCACTGAGCCATCCCACCGGGCCCCCCAAAATACATTTAAAAAGGGGGAAAAAAGTGAAAGTGGTTTAAAATCACCTTTTCAATAAGAGGTAAAAATGAAAGTAGAGCTGCTTCGTAATAGTAGATTGGGCTGGGGAGATAGCTCAGCTGGGGAGGCAGCTTGGTGGTCTAAATGACTGCCTGAACACACAAAAACTGGGTTCTACCCCTGGTACCACACGTGGTGCTGGCCCCAGAACCCTGGGTATGATATGTTAGACAGAAAACAACCATGATGACGCACACCTATAAATCCCAGCACTGAGGAGGCTGAGACCAGAGGATCACTGCAAGACTGAGCTTTGTAGCGAGACCTTGTACCAAATAAATAAATACATAAATAAAAGATTTTTTAAAGAAAAAAAATAAAAATAATAAAGACAATCGGTCTACAGCTATGTGCTACGCAACGTTGTTATGGTTTGTACCTACGTGTGCCCACAAAGCTTCAGGCGGTCACAGGGAAGCTTCTGGAGTTTGTGATTGATTATTGGGGGTGTGGAAGCTGCATCTGCCCTGGGGCAGGCATTACAGTGTAAGGAGGGGAGAGAGGCTAGTAGCTGCCTGAGCTGCTGCCACTCCCTTTTGCTCTCTTGCTCTCTGCCACCATCATGAGTATACCTCTGAGCCAGCTGAGTGTGGACTCAAGCCTCCAATAACTATGAGCTAAACAAACCTTTCCTTTTCTTATGCTGAGGATCGGGTATTTGTCCCAGTTACGAGAGAAGAATGACTGAGACAGACTTGGAAGATCGATCCTGTAGGAAAGGACTGAAGCTTTATCGGGAACATTCTCACAGGAGGAGATACATCACGCAAGGGGACAAAACTGAAAGAAGTTAGATGGGAACTCGCCATGGAAGCAACAGGGCATAAAGAGAGGAAATGTGGGCCAGGGGTGGCTGTGGTCACCCCCTGTGAGAGCTCTGGATGAAAGAAAAGTACTTCCCCTCCTGAAGGCAAAGAGAGATAACTCAGAGAAGTTTTGATAATTAAATAAGAAAACAAAAGGAAGCACAAAATTAGCAAACTCATACTAGATACTCACTCAGTGGTAATTTCACTTTCCTCTAAACAAACTCCCAACAAGAACTGGTCGATGCATGGGCCCGGCAGGATGGCTCAGTGGTCTGAAGCGCCTGCTTAGGAAAGCTTCAGTGGCTTCAGGGACCGTGGTTCGATCCCCGGCACCACATGCTAGGCCAGCCTTGCCCTCAGGGCAGGCTGAGGCAGCCATAAAAATAAATAAACAAACAAACAAACAAAAGTTCTGAAACAAGAAAAAAAAATAATAAAAATTCTAAAAAATAAAAAATAAAAACTGGTCGATGCTATGACTGCCTCCCTAGAGCAGCTCTCCGGCATTGACAGCGTTCACCAGGAGAAGTTGCCTGGCCATACACTAAAAACGTTTTTTTTTTGTTTTTTTTTTTTTTTCAGTTAAATTTTATTTTTAGTTGCAGGCAACAGAAACTAATCTTGATTAATTTCAGCATGAAGGAAACTTATTGCAAATGGAGAAACTAGTTTTCCGTGCTGGGAATAAAGGCAGGTACCCGAGGAGCAGGAAGTGTCCTACCAGAAAATTCTAGCAGATAAGAGGGAACGGGCAGTCTTTTTACCCATATGAAGGTCCAAGGCAAGGGTCCTAGGCAGAAGGGATCCAGCTGTGCAGGTAGAGGTCATCCTAATGGGGTGTCAGGGTAGTTGAGAGAAAGCCTCTCTCAACTAACCCCTCAATAGCCTCCAAAGATCTTCCTGGTTTCCACTGTGGTGGCCCAGGTACCTTGATGTTCGCTCCCACAAGGCAGCACACGATCATGTAATAGTGCCCACAGAAGGAAAAACAGTTCAGCATTTGTACTGGGACACAGCACAGGGCAATGCTTCGGTGCACACTGGCTGGAATGCTTGGGGAGTCCCATTGTGATTCTATGGCTGGCTGATGGGTTATTTTGGTCTCAGTTTCCTCTTCTGTACAGTTACAGATGGTAAAAGTATCTACCTCCTAAAACTGCTGTAATAAGCAACCGAAACTATCCATGCAAAGCACTTAGCCCAGTCGCTGGCCTACAGTAGGACCTCAATAGATAGTACCACTACTGCCACAAACAACGCAATGTGACCCAAGGAGCACCTCCAAGACCCACTTCTCTTGGGAAACACTGGGGGCTTGCTTCTCTGTGGCTCCGTGCCAGGGAGTTCTTGATCTCAATCCTCCACTCCTGGACCATTCCTGACTTGATTTCCCCCATGTAAATAATGGGTTCCTACAATACCAAAGCAGCTACACAAAAGCAGTTTGGAGTTACTGTTACAGGTGCATGGTGAAATGTCTGAAAGACATTAACTGCTGGAGAGACTCTGAAAAGGACCATATGAATGAATCCAATTGCATTGTGGAAATAATGATTCACCATTTACACATTGAGCCACGTAGATTGCTGCTTCTGAACATTACTTTGAGTTCCTGGAAGAGGTACTTTGCCTTAGATGGGAGAGCACCTTACTGGAAATTAAAGACCAGCTTCCAAGCATCCCAGCTGCTCCTGGAAAGACATTTTCCTCTCAAATGGCTTGGGCGGGGGAGGGGGAAGGGGGAATAAGGGGAGAGCATCCTCAGACAAACTAAGTTGACTCCCCTGACAATTGCCATGAAGTACTTCTCCATAGCAAATGGACTTGTCTACTAGATACACATACGTTTGCCAACTGTTTGGCAAGTCAGGACAGAGACACAGGATGTCTAAGGGATACGTCCAAGCACTTCTACACCTAGTCCTACTATCTTCGGAGGTGGTCAGGGAGGTCATTATATCAGAGCACACGCCCAGTAATGCTGAATCTTGATATCTCCCTTTCACAGACCTGCCTATCAGCATATCAACTACAAATCTGCATTTATACACACATACTCTTCTTTCCAGTGAAACAGAACTCCACGACTTGCATTAGCATTGTACCGTATTTGCTTTATTTCGTTTTATTTTATTTATTTTTTAAATGTATTTAGTACAGGGTCTACAGGGTCTCACTATACAAATTAGACTTGTGGTGATTCTGTGTTTTCAGCCTCCCAAGTGCTGGGATTACAGGCACATGCCACCACGCCCAATCTTGGTCATCCTCTCAGAGCGCCTGGGGGTGGGGTCAGCACAGCACACCCAGGATCAAATCCCAGTTCTGCATCTGCTTAAGCAGGCGCTTGAGTCAGCTGAGCTATCTAGCTGGCCCTATTTTCATTTTATTTTTTTTTTTATTTTTAATTTTTAATTTATTTGTTTTCTTTCAGAACTTTGGTTTGTTTATTTATTTACTTTTATGGTCGGCTCAGCCTGCCCTGAGGGCAGGGCTGGCTCAGCATATGGTGCCGGGGATCAAACCACAGTCCCTGCAGCCGCCTAAGCTTTCCTAAGCAGGTGCTTTAGACCACTGAGCCATCCTGCTGGGCCCAACCTATTTGCATTTTAGACGGCCTTCAGGTACCAGCACACTCTCAACACAGTGAAATCCTGGCCAGTCTAACTCTGTGGCTGTAGCACCGTCTGTTCTCTACCACAGTACCCCCAATAACTCAGTCATGCAGAGCATTCTGTGGGGCTGGTCTCAGCAGACCTTAGAACGTACCCATCTGTCAGCTGCACACCCTGGAGATCTTTCCAGATCCTTGAGCCTCCAGGTAGCCTGCCCCCACCCCTGCCAACGTGCACCTCCTGCAGAACCCCCACCTCTGGGCAGCAAGCGATCAGCCCTACTGGTGGCTGCTTCTCCTCCTCCTCCTCCAGTCACTGAGCCACAAGAGCACACGCTCTGCTCTAAGGAGACCTGAAATGCAGCGGCTAGGAAAGTGAATTGGGATTCTTGGAATACCTATGCCACTACTTGAGCTGAATCTCCTTTACAATGAAATGGCTGCTGCTTAGCAACGAATGCAAAGAAGCGTCTGTGCGTTTCTCTTCCCCTCCTTTTCTCTTCTCCCTAGTATTAAACACAGCCCAGCAGGCCGAGGCTTCCTGACTCCCCATGCATGGGAAGGCTATGAGGACGATAACGAGGTCATCCTCCTTTTCACTACCATAAGGATTCAAGGTGCCAGCTGGTGACTGAGTCCCACCATTGCCCACTGTGGTTCACCACAGAGAGAAGTTCGGGCAAATAAAAGTAAGGGGAGGAAGACACTCCCACTTTTCTGTCAGCGCACAGGTGGAAGCAGCACCCCCAAACAAAAACACATGGGACCTCCCATCCAAAACCTGTCCTCAGCCCGGTATCAGTGGCACATGGCCTTGGGGAAGTCATGTGGCTTTCTGTGGCTTTTCCAGCATACAATGGCTACGAAAACAACATGGAGTTACCGAAGTTTGTTTTGAGGATAAATCAGATCACTTCTGTGAAAGCAGCTTATAAACGCTAAGCCTCAAAACACCATGCACATTTTTTTATTAAGTACCTAAATTTAGTCATTATTCACATTTCAAGAAATCTCCAGAAATTGGCCTTTTTTTTTTTTTTTTTTAAAGTCCCTTAGATTTTGTTATAAGTAACTCTGTACTGGCTCATAGAAAGCTTCTGCTTTAATCTTTAAATAGCTTTGACGCTTATTTTTGAACTAGAGATTTATTTTCCTAAGAAATTCTGAAGGCTTCCTTCAGACGTGAAAGAATGACTCAGGTTTTTGAAATGTGTTTTTGGAACTTTCTAGGGGTCCATAACGGCACACACAAAAATATAAATGCTGGGGCCCGGCAGGATGGCTCAGTGGTCTACAGCGCCTGCTTAGGAAAGCTTGGGCGCCTGCAGGGACCACAGTTCGATCCCCGGCACCACATGCTGTACCAGGCCTGCCCTCAGGGCAGGCTAAGCCGGCCATAAAAATAAATAAACAAACAAACAAAAGTTCTGCAGCAAGAAAAAATAAAAAATAAAAAAAATTTAAAAATATATAAATGCTGAGGAGGATGTTACAGAAAAATGAATTCTGCCAAAGCTCCCAGCTTAAACAGGTCCACTAGTTAAAGGTGAAAGACTCAACTCACCTAAACACAGTTTCTTCTATCCAGGTGTGGTGGTGCACACCTGTAATACCAGTACTTGGGAGGCTGAAGCAAGAGGATCATTGCGAGTTCAAAACCAGCATGGGCTACAAAGTGAGCTCAAGACCAGCCTGAACTGCATAGCGAGACTCTATACCAAAAAGACAAACATTAATTAACCAATGTCTTGGAAAACTGTTTTCTTAATCAAGTGATGTACACTATGCCACTTTGTCCCCATAAAATGTGCATACGCTTGGTCCTATCTTTGATACAAGACCCAAGTCCATACAAACATGCATCTCATTTCATATTCCTACTAATTCCAAGTCACAAGGTCTTGTCCAGCAGGTGGAATTTAAAGGGAACAGGGCCCAGCTATAATCCTGGCAATTATTTTCTGGCCTTTGGAAATGATTTATTTCCTAATCCCATGCAATGGAAAAGTCACATCATTTTAACAACTGCAAGCAGCCCAGTGCTGGGTTTCCACAAGTGACAGCACGTGGAGCTGTTCAGCCCTTGTCTTACAGGCGGGCAAGAAAAGAACGCGATCTCGGTCAGGTCTGCTTCAGAATAACCTCTGGTGAGGCCCAATAATGTGAAGTGTCTGCACCTCTCCCCTCAAAGGTTTTGGTCTAAGAAGCCACTAGATCGTGAGGATACGACTACTTGCACACAGAAAATGGACAAAAGTGAGGGAAGAACCAGAGTGAAAAGCTGCAGTAGGGAAGCAAAATTCAATAAGTAATTTGCAAATACACACATATATCACAGTCTGCCACCGAACAAGCTGCACGACCCCGGGCACGTTGTTTAAACTCTAAGTGACAATGTCCATAGCTCAAAAAGAAGAACAACAACAGCCCCTGCAAAACTAAGAATTCCGTGAAAGCCAGTGTACACAATGTTGAACAGCTCTGAATTCACAGCACGCATGTAATCAAATAAAAAACTTGTGATGGTTCGTAGCCATAAGCAGGAAGAGAAGTCATTAACGGTTGCAGTCAGTATTTGAACCAGGAAAAGCTTTCCCTTTCACTGAGCTGCATTTGGTAAAAAGTCTGGAAGTTCATGAGCTGCCTTTGCTACCTCAGGGAATACTGCTCTACCAGAGGCCTCCAGGAAGGCTGAGAATGTGAAGCCTGTAGCTATCTGTACTGCAAGGAAGGAGAAGAACCTGGGTAGACTTCTGTGAAGCTGTGAAGCGTTGAATGTCTGTCTTCCAGGCCCAATTTACACTTTAAAACCCTAGCCCCCTGAGTAAGAGGTGAGACACCTCTGCAAGGTGGAAGGTGATTAAGTCTTGACAGGTGGCGGCCTTCCCCAGGGGCTCCAAGCCATTCACAGAAGAGGCTCAGAGAGAGCTCTTTCTAGTAACCTCTAGTATGTTCTGTCACAGTAAGGTGACCATTTGCAACCCAGAAGACAGTCCTTCCTGTAGCCTGACCAGTCCAGAGCCTGAACTTCTTAGCTATGAGAGAGCACGCCGCCTGCTCCTTACCAGGTTCACAACACTGTGTGACAGCTTGGCTGAGAAAGCCACACACGCACGGTTGAGGACTCCGTCAGGGATGATCCAGGCCTAACCGCTCCGAGACTCACAGTTTTCTACTTCCTAACGAACTTTAAATACTAAGGACGGAGCTGCCACTATGGAGAAGCAGAACTCGGACACTGTCAAGTCTATTCAGAATCTGTTTTAAATTAAGCTTTCTCCTCAAAAACCTCCATAGGGAATGCCCTCTGTCAGAGAGGGACTGCCTCAAACCCTGTCACATACAATGATGCAATCCTTCTAGCCTGAGGAATTTTCCAGAAATTTAACTCTGTATCTTGCATAGAACCCTTTCCAAATGCTTCCACACAAAAGTACATAAAGCTCTTTAATTTTGAAACAAATTACTCATCTTTTCAAAATAAAAATTAATTTTTCCATAGAAGTCTGACATCTCGTTCATATACAAAGGAAGAACATGTTTTTAAACATACTCCAGCCCTTTCAGGAAGATGTCTCTCTGGCTATTTCCTGAAAGTCCACATGATACATAGAAGTAACCAAATTTATCTTTGCCTTTTGAGGGGAAAAAAAAATTTTAAAACACCATGTGATTCTCTCCCCTCAGAACTTATTTCATAGTCAGGAGCCAGTTGTACCTATTCAATATGTTAAAGTCATGTACAGTTTTAAAGATAAATTCTACCATTTGGCCTGACTGAACTAAGTGATGGGCCATCTCAGAAGGTGGACCTCCCATTTCTGCAGTAATCCAGGACAGGTAGTATCTGGGAAGGATGTCTTTGTTGTTGTTTGTTGTTTTTGTTTTTTTCTACCAACTGCCAGCATAGGCCTTTGTGTGTGCAGTGTGGACACGACCAGGACAGGCCAACCTCCATCTAGGACCACAGCGGACAAAAACTCTATTCGTAGCACCTCCACCGGCTCACCTCCCTCCTCTGGGCTCTGAGCTGCCGCCAGCCCTCTCCGCACCTCCAGATCCATCCAGCTTCAGGTTCGAAGGACTCGAGCACCGAGTCTGGGGCTGCTGCCTGGACCCGTCCCAAACAGACTGCGCCCGTGTTCTATGCCATCTCCGTGGCCACTCTAACTTCCAGAGCTCTCTGCAGCAGTGTCCTCCCCGCCCAACCCCCTCGTGTGAACAGCCTACGTTTGAATAAGTTATAAAAGTCCACAGTCAGCACACCCAGAGACATCGGAACCTGTAAATTGAATTCCTTCCAGATAAGCCCATCTTAGTTTTGCCCTGCCTAAGAAGTTTTACCACACTCTGTTGATATTTGACCGGGGTACAATATTTTGAACAATAGTGAACAAAGTTTCTCTTTACTTGGACTTACAAACAGGTAATATCACTTTAAGGAGCACGAGCTGGCATTTACTTTGTGATATCAAGAGCAGACACTACAAACGCCTACCCTTTAAACTTCAGATAACCCCACCAGATGGTATAGGAGAAAGGAAAGCACCCCACTTCACAGAACACAGCCTACATATAGGGCTCCAAGAGGCCAGGAAATAGCCCAGTAGAATAAGTGCTTAACTGGCAAGCATAAGGGCCTGAGTTCAATCCCAGGTCCTGCAAATAAATAAATAAGATAAATAGAGTACAGAGCTCCAGAGCTCCTCACTACTCCTCTGCTGTTTTCCACATATTGAAGGAGAAAAACAATGAGGCTTTGCTATTAGTATTAT
>PVJA010040051.1:0-18761 GCA_004027025.1 Myocastor coypus | reverse complement strand
AAAAAAAAAAGTAATGTGGATATAGAAAGGTTAATGTTTAGTTGTTTGATTGATCTTATATACCTATATGTATTAATCTAAACTGATCCAATGATGAAAATATGTAATATAACCATTGTTAAATTTAAACAATAAAAGAATTGAAAAAAAATTAATACTAAATTATTCTTAACATTTTGGTGAAATAGCACAGAATGCTCAATTTTTATATTTTTAGCATTTAATACTAATTATAATATAGAAAGTAAAAAGCCTACGTAAAACTAATTCATAAAAATTATTGCATTCACAGGAATTATCTTTGCCCATTCTGATATGCCAATGTTATGCTGATATTTTGCACATGGAAAGTGTTGTGGTCACTTTTCTTATCACTGGGGAGAAACACTTAATACCTGCACCTTGTGGGAGACATCTCTTTTGGTTCAAGGTGACAGAGGCTGGCTAGCTGGAAGGCAGGAGAACACTGCAGAAGGTGTGGTGGAAGAAAGCTGCTTACATCATGGCTGCTGGGAAGCCGGGCAAGAGGGGAGGGGCTGAGGAGGGGACTGACCTTCTAGGTCACATCCACTCTGAGCTGCTCCTGGCCAGGCGGCACAGCCTCACAGAAAGCCAGTTGTAGTGCTCCCGTAGTCCAGTCACCTTCCAAAAGTTCTATTTTGGAGCTTTTGGGTGACATTCTTGATCTGAACTATAATATTTTGCCCTGCTTCCCAAAGGATTCACATAGATCTCTATGTAAAATGCATTCTGTCCATGTCTCAAAGCTTCCAAGATCTTCAGAATTCCAACACTGCTGAAAAGTCCAAGTCAGAAGTCTCCTCTGAGACCAAAGACAACTCATAGCTGTGCCTCTGTAAAAATACTGTAAAAATTGACTTCACTTCTAACACGCAGTGGTGTATAGTGAACATTCCTAGGCTAAAAGCGGGGAATAGGGTACCAAAAAATGGTACCAAAGCAAGCCTAGAATCTGGAAGTACCTTGGGCAAAAAGTAGTTAGATGTAAGCTCCAAATGGCTTAAATTGTCCTGCCCTACAGCATTGCAGGTCGTAGCTCTTGTGGCCTCTTTCTTGGGGGACTTTGCTTGCTGCTCGTGACTGTCTTCAGATATTTTATGATCCTGGCTTCTCCATCTTCCTGGAGTCTTCACTCTAGAAGACTTCCTGACTTCACTCTTACAGTTTCCTGTGCTGCCTTTTGGGGGCACACTGCCTAGCCTCCCAGGCCTTCCTCTGAAATCTTGATGAAAGCCTTCCTGACTCCACACCAGTATCATTTGGGTCACCCTAGGGTCTAAAGTCAGCTCTGGCAATATCCAGGCCCCCTTGGACTATGACTGCAGCAACCTCTGAGTGCCTGGATAGCTGAATGCTAACTAAGTAAAGGGGTCCAGAGGACAGATTTTCTAAGTGGTCCTTCTGAGGCAGGATATAGGGCTCTCTTCTCAATGAAGTCTTACATCTTTGTACCTCTTAGCCTGGGAAGGTGAGGACTTGCTGAAATGTCCTCAAGGCATTCTTGACTATTGTTCTGATTAAAAGTACTTGGCTTTAAAAAAAAAATAAAATTTTTTTTAGCAGCCAAGCTGTCCTGTGTCCCAACTTTGTAGGCTCTACTTTTCTGGGGAAACTGAAAGCTTTTCAAGTGTACTTTTTATTCCTTATTTATTATAAACTTGGCTAAAATCTGACAGTACTCATTCCACAGCGTAAACACTGGGCTGCCTCAAACTTTTACACTGTACTTGGTATGATGGTACACACATTTAATCCGAGCACTTGGGAGGTTGAGGTAGGAAACTGCCATGAGTTCAAGGCCAACCTGGGCCACATAAGTGAGTTGAAGGCCAGCCTGCACTCCATAATGACACCTACCTCAAAAAAAGCAAACAAACATAGCTTGTAGCCCAACTGCTAAGGGAATCCTTGTTCCCAGCTGAGGTCTCTGCACTTTTATCAGCATTCTCATCTTCTGAGCTCTGACCAGGCCCCTGTGAAGGTTGGCATACAGGTGACACTGTGACATATTTCCATATTCCTCCTCAAGCCAGTCCTAACGGCTTTAGAGCCACATGTTCAGGTGGTCATAGCAATGACCTTATTTTGGTGCCCAAATCTATCTTAGTACCTCTGTAGTCATCAGGACACAGTACCTGTGTTCTACAACTCTAAGAAGGAAGTTGTTCCTTGTTCTGGTGCATGTTCATAGTCCCTCGTTGGCTGGCTTCAACGTAGGAAGGAACAGTGGAAGGGTCAGGCAGAGAAAAGCTGCTCATATCATGGCGGTCAGGAAGCAAAGAGACAGTAGGGAGGAGTTGGGGAGGAAGACACACCTCCTAGGTTGTATCTCCTGTGGCTGATGGCTGATGGGACACCACCTCCCAACAGCTCAGCTGTGTCACCCTCATGGTTTGTCACCTTCCAAAAGTCCTGGCCATGAGCCCTTGAGGCCTTTTGGTTTTCGTACAAACTGTAATAGGAAGCAATTAATGAATGTTTGCCTAGTGAATAATGGTAATTAAAATTTTTGCAGCAGGCACTTGTAGCAACAGCAGAACAGATTTTATTCAGTACTTCTGCAGTGGAGCATGGAGATCAGTGTAAGCAGAACTCGGTGCCACCTAAACAGAGCACAGGTGAGCTGGGTGAGCAAAATGTAGGTGTGCTAAAGGAAAGGTACCCGTGGCTGCTAAGGGAGGTCAGTCTAAGTGGTTAGGCTGTTTGTTAATTGGTGTTTACTTGAAGGATAAATAAACACGTCTTTAGAAGAAGAGGTCATTTTGAAAATGGCCCAGTACAATGAGACTAGAATTCTGGAGGAATGGGTGATAGGAGAGGTTTCTCTTTAGGGGTTTCAAAGAATCCTTGAGATGTTTCTGTAAGGTAGAAGAGTTATAGCGCAAAGGGTCAAGGAAGAGACTTTTAATTACCAGTCAAATAAATGCTCTAGAAAAGGGAGGTCAGGGCCCTACCGACTAGTGTTGCTTGGAATAGATAGTTTTATTTGAGCAGCTTGAGCTCTCTCAAGCAGACATTCTAAGGGCAGTGAAGGACACCGTGTGATGCGGCCTTGAGTCAGTAGAAGCTATGCTAGTGTTTGTCCAAGTGCCTCTGTGGGGGTGGTGGATGAAATGGTTTATGGTGGCAGTTGCTGTTCTTAAAGGGACAGGTGGAGACCTGAGAAGAGGGCTCAGAGAGGCCTCATTAAAGTTTAGTCAAGGAAAGAATGCTTGTTAATAATACAAGGCAGGGGGGTTGAGGCGATAGCTCTGTGGCACAAGGGCCTGCTTGGCAAGTGCAAGGTCGTGAGTTTGAACCCCAGTCCCACACACACACACAAAGAAAAAGAAAAAGCAAGGCAAGGAGTGAATAGAAATCCAGGGTAAAACCAGAAAGGGGTAGAAATCAGATATGCCTGTAGGAATTTAAGGCCTAGGACCCACTGGTGAAGAAAGAGCTAGTGTTTATTTAACCAGATATGATATGTATCATCTTTGCTTAATATTCCCAACAGACACCTGGGCTCAGTACTACTCTGCGTCACTGCCAAGAAACAGGTTTCAGATGTTTTGGAAAACAAGATCAGAGACTAGGAGTTGGTGGCGCATGCTTGTAATCCCAGCTCTTGGGAGGCTGTAGACAGGCAGATAACTATGAGTTCATTCTAGTACTGAGACTGTGAATACCCTGTAGACCTTTCTCTGAAATACAAGAAAAAAAAAAAAAAAAAAGCTCAAGGTCATATCCTTAGTGATTGGTGGAGTTGAGGTTCAAACCTGTATCCTTTGTTTTTTTTTTTTGGTCTTTTTTTTTTTTTTTTTGAGACAAGGCCTCATTATGCAGTTCAGGCTGGCCTTGAGCTCACTTTTGTAGCCCAGGCTGTTCTCAAACTCACACCAATCCTCCTGCCTCAGCCTCCCAAGTCCTCGGATTATAGGCGTGTGCCACCATGCTCAGTGGTCCTAGATCTTTTCTTTGACTTCAGAGCACCATTTTCTAATCTTCAGCATGTGTTTTATTATTGTTCTATAGCAACAGGTTTGTTAGAAATAATTTACATAAATGACAGTTAATGACATAAATGACAGTTGATAAGCTGCCTTCCATGTACTAGAAGGTCTTCTGAGAAGATCTTAGAAGTGCATCCTAAGAAGATGCACTTGGGAGAAGCGGGGCAGTAAGGGTGGCGCCAGTGCTCTGCTCTCAGGTAGAAATGCTTTCTGTCATCACTGGAGTGACTGCTGACACTCCGTGCATATCGAAAAGCCCTTTGGCGCAGAAAGGCCTTTGGCTGTCAAGCTCAGAGTCTTAATTTCTCAGATGAAAAGCATGACCCCAAAAATGAGGTGATCTACCCAGGGATTTACTCGCCATCCCAGAGCCTGTTCAGTAGACAGCTGGGACTGGTTGGCCCGACTGAGGCTCTGCCCTCAGACTTTACCTTCACACAGTGCATTTCTCTGGTGGTGCCATGCTCTGCCTGTGTGTCCTAAGCCACCAGGAGCTGGCGTTGCCCTTCCCGGAGATGAGGCTCATCAGTGGTGTTCTCAGCAGCCCAGACAGCAGCTTCTGCTCTCAGCGTTCCTGTCTTCCGCGGAACCCTTACATCGTACGTTAGGCAAAGGTAACATGACACAGCAGCAGCCACAAAACACCACAGGTGAAACAAACCCACAGGAAATGTTTGCCTGGAACTGCCATCTGCCATAGCTTTTAGGTCTAAAGACTGCAGTGTCCCATTTCTCTTAATTTCTGTCAGTGGCTAACAGTTACGCCATTTTAACTGGCAAACAGTTATTTCTTCTTTTCCTTGTTCTTTGTGCTCCGTCTCTGCTGTCTAAGTTACTTTTTACTCATTGCTGGGACAAATACCTGACACTCACAGTGAAGGAAGGAAAGGTTTATTTAGCTCACAGTTACTGGAGGTTTCAGTCCATATTTGGCTAGCCCAAGGCTGAGTGGAACAGGGCAGAGAGAGCATCCAGTTCATGGCGGCGGAACAGCAACAAAATGGGGACAGAGGCAGCCAACCAAACAGGGCAGCAGAGCAACAGCTCTAGTCTGTCTCTCTGTCTCTCTTTATATTACATTCAGGCTCTCTGCCTCAGCCTGTCTGCCTTAGGTCACACCCATAATCCCAGAAGTACTCAGACCCATAATCCCATCAGTACTAAAACACATAATCCCAGGGATCATGAGGCAAGTCTCAGACTGTAGAAGTCCCCGCCCCATGATTGCACGAGGCTTTGGGGGGATAACCAGACACAAACCATAACACCTGCTGTGCCTGAATTTCACCCTGGTCAGGTTATCTTCTGCCTGCTGGGCATCCTTTTCCTTCCGGCTGTGCTGGTGGATTCCTGGGCATGGGGGCTGTGTGTGGCTCTCCATTCTGTGCAGCCAGGCTGCAAGTGAGGGTGGAGGACACAGGGCCCGTGAGTGCTATGCAGTGTCTGTGTGCCTGGGTGCATGTGTATTTTCTGGAGAGGCGGGAGAGAGCTGCAGAGCCCTGGGTGGGATTGGGAGTCGGGGCTGTCACAACTGTGCCCAGCAAAGTCATGGCCCGGGGGAATGGAGTAGAAGTAGAATCTGGAGTCTGGCCTTCACAGAATCAAGGCCCAGGCAGTAAGAAACCTTGAGTTACAAGACAGTGAACAGCTACTTAGAGAAAGGAAAGGAGAGATCAGCTATACTGAGGAGAATGCTGAGGGGGAATGAGGAATAGAGGGAGGCCTAGGGGCCCCTCTCCGCATCCCTGGGGGCCCTTGTGTTCCTTCTTTGCAGCGGCCCACCAAATACTGGAACCCTGGAGCTCCTCAGTGGCTCCACTTTTACACCGTGCTTTTCTTGGAGGTTAAGGCTGCTGCTGGTACCTGGCCCACGGCCTGTGTTATGTAAAGTGTTCAATAAATATTTGGCAGAGGAGCAGAGGAGAAATGACGCCTGCACAAACACAAACGTTGGAGAGAGGATGGAAGGCTTTGCTGCTTGTTTTTATTTTTATCTTTTTATTTCGGAATAATTTTAAATGTATTCAAAAGTAGAGAAAATGGTATAATGAATCCCTTTATCCCAGTCATTCAGCCTCAACGGTGATCAACATATGGCCAATCTTGCTTCACTTATCTATTCCCTCCCCAGTGAATTATTTTGAAACAAAGACCAGATGTCATATTATTTCGTCTGTGAATACCTTAGTATGCATTCTTAAACAATGAGGGAAGTGCCTTTAAAAAAATTAACCACAACACCATTATCGCAGCAGAGAACAACACAGTAATTTCTTATTATCATGCTTATGATTGGAATTCCGATATGCTGTGTTGCCTTGTAAATGTTTTTCCTAGTTAGAAGATTAGCCTCAAAATCCCAGCATTTGCATTCAGGAACAATATATGCAGCTAGTTGATAAATATCTTGAGGTTCTCTTAGTCAGTAGGTTCCACCCCTCTTTTTCTCTTTGCAATTTCTTTCCTGAAGAAACCAAATGTTTTGTTCTGTGAAATTTCCCACAATCTGAATTTTAACCAGCTGTGTCCCCTGGTAGAATTTGTTTTTCTGTTCCCTCTGTTGCAGTAACTGTACACTGCGATTAGGAAGTGAGGTTGGATCAGGTTTTCCATGTTGCAGTTGTTGTTTTGGCGATGTTGAGGTTGAATCCAGGATCTTTGCACTGAGCTATATCTTTATCCCTTTTAAAAGTTGATACTTTTTAAACATTAACTTGTTTTTAAACTTAGCTACAGGGTCTTGCTAAGGCTGGATTTGAGCGTGGATCTTCCAGAATGCTGGGCTTATGTGAACATGCACCCTTGCCAGCCAGGTAGTGGGGATACTACCTACTGCTGCCCAGAATCAGGAGACACACGGCCTCTTGCCCCTCTGTTGGTCGGTCACAGGAAGTTTCGTGGTGAACACAGTGCGCTGGCGTGATCTATAAGTTACTCGCTCCCCCACCTGTATTTTTTGCCTTGAGGTTTTAGAAATCATTGATAATTCTTGCCTAGACCGGCCTGGAAACTTCTCTGAAAGGCTAGATGCTAGGTGCTTTGGCTTTGAGGTCCACGTAGTCCTGTCATTGTAGAAGGAAAGCTGTCAGAGATAATTTGTGAATGACAGGGTGTGACTGTGCCCGTACGCAATTAGTGGGATCAGATTGGACTATGTAGCAGTTACTCAGCACTGCCTGGTTTAGATCATTTCTTTTACTAAAGATTGTGAAACAATGTTGGCATTCTACCATTCATTGTTTATGAATTGAAATGCTTCTATAAATTCAGATTTCACCCCATTAGATACTGGATTGCCTCAGAAACAGCAGAAATCAAACTGTGTATAAAAGAAGGCAGGATGAAATTGAGTCTTTTCCTTTATCCATTTTCACAGTGAGCTGCATTCTGAGAAGTTGATCTTCCAAGGTTGGTAAGTTTGTTTTTTTAAGCATCATTATGAAATCATGACCTCATGGCATATTTGATATTTCAGCTTTCTCCCATAGGCCCTGTGCTTGCCTGGAGCAGTTCTGTGGCTGGTGACTTTGCAGTCACACTGTGGCCATGTGCCACTTCCAGGGCTGCGTGTGTCCGAGGGCACAATTATTTCCCTGTCTCAGTTGTACTGTTTTTATGCCGCAACTCAGTAGTCTATCTGCAGCTCTGAAACCAGTGAGGCTACAGTTCTCAGTTTTCGTAGGTAAGAAGATATAGTTCTTCACGTTAAGCAACTTGATTGTTTCCTGCAGTTTCACCTAATTTTAAATATCTGTTAACGTATTCGTCACTGTTGTTAAGCAAAACTGACACTTAAATTTCATAACATACTATTATTTACTTAGCCTGTGTCTGACATTTGATGCCATGCACTCTGGTTGTTCATTATGCCAGGTAGAACAAGTAGATATATTTAAAGAACTCAAATTTAACATTGTTGTACATAGAAAAATGTTTTCTGATTTGTTCCTATTTCACTGGCTGTTCCAGTGTTCTTCCTGATCACATCTCAAAGTGTTCTGAATCTGTTCTCTGCCCCTACCTGCTTCCACCCAGAACCTACTTGAGTCCGTCTCCCCGCTGTGGCTGTGTGAGCCTCTTTCCAACATTCATGTCCTTGATGCATTTGCTGCTTTGCTACCTCTTGCCGTATTTCTTTTCTGGAATTGAGGACTGAGGTAGTCTCCCTCACCCTGTTTGATTTCTTCCTCCATTTTCTTTCCCAAATTCATTATCCATGTCCCCAAAGTCTTGTTTATGTCCTCAGCACTGTCAGTTTCTTTCTCTCAGAACTAACTTTCTTGGGAAGCTGGTCTTACCTGCATGACCTAAGTTATGCTGAGATACAGATGACTTAGAATTGCATCTTTATTTCTGAGATTTTGCATTTTTACTTCTATATTTGCTATCACATATAAGATGTGCAAACTTCTTTATTTATTTAAAACTGAGAATAAGAGCCAAGATGAGAGTGCGTTTCTGCAGATTCTAAGTGCCTTCATGTCACCCATGGAGCTATGGTTGTTACTTGTTTGGTGACAAAATTTTGAAGGTGGATTCATTCATTTATTTATGTATTTGGTTTTGCATTTTAGGGAAGGGTCTACAGGGTGTTCAGGGTCTCACTACTAGATCAGACTCAAAGTGATCCACCTGTTTACAGCCTCCCAAGAGCTGGGATTACAGGTGTGCACCACCACGCGCAGTCTCAGTTGCTGTCTCCGTGTGCCCTGGATTGGGGCTGGCACAGCAGACCTGAGGATTGAGCCCTAGGCCCCTGCACCTGCTTGCAGGTGCTTTAATTCACTGAGCTATTTGGTTGGCCCTCAAGGTGGGTTTAAAGCCTGTCAAGAGTTGCTGCTACCAGTGTCTATTTTATTTATTTATTTATTTATTTATTTATTTATTTATTTATTTATTTTGCTATGTCCTGGTTCTGCTTTGGCCTAATAATTACTGACGACCCTTAGCTGTAGGCCACATTTGTGTGTGATGTAATGGGATTTCCATCCACAGTGGACCACATATATGATGGTGGTCCTATAAGATGATAATGGGGCTGAAAAATTCCTGTCACCCCATGGCGCCCTAGCCACCCCGACATCTTAACACAACTTAGTACTTGTGTGTTTATGGTAATACTTATGGAAACAAAGCTACTACATTGCTAGTCCTGTGAAATTATAGCACGAATGATGTATAGTACATAGTATTTAATAATGATTAGAATAAATCACCATGTTACTGCTAGTAAATTTATTATGCTATATTTTATTGAGATTTAGAATATATTGCGTACATTGTAAAAGCTTACATTATAACAGGCTATAATTGTCACAGTGCATTGAGAGCAGTGCATTTGTCTTTTATTAAATTTTTTTTTATCTGTGGAGCCGGAGTTTGAACTCAGGTCCTTGCGTTTGTCAGGCAAGCGCTTGTTCTACAGAGCTATCTCCCCAGGCCCCATCTTGTGTTTCTTGTATAATTATTGTTATTATTATTATTATTATTATTATTATTATTATTAAAACAGAGTCTTGCTATGGCCTTGATCTTTCAGCAATCCTGCCATAGCTTCCTGAGTGCTGGGAGTGCAGGAGTGTGCCGCCACACCTGTCTGTTTCTTATCATTCTTTTTTTTTTTTCTTTTTTTAATTTTATTAATTTTGATGAGAAAGAAATAGTATTTCTTGTAATTCCGGACTGTATCAAGGGCCATGTAAGTGGTCTCTACCACCTAGCTTTGTGGAAGTGCTCTGTCATTGGCTGTTCCCAGCATGGAAAAAATCATCTAACAACAGCTTTCAGAATGTGGCTTTGTTAAGTGACTTGCGTTTGTACTCAATAATATTCTTAATGCTACAAAAAAGTTTCTTCAGTTTTGCTTCTTTCCATGAAGATTTGTTTGCACAGACTAATTCTGACCATTTTCCAACAGCTGAGCTACATTTTTCTCAAATATAAAAATAAGAACTTTTTTTTTTTTTTTTGGCAACTTAAAAGCTTCATCCTGCTGGGCGTGGTGGCGCATGCCTGTAATCCCAGCACTCAGGAGGCTGAGGCAGGAGGATTGGTGTGAGTTCGAGACCAGCCTGGGCTACAAAAGTGAGCTCAGGACCAGCCTCAACTGCATAATGAGACCCTGTCTCAAAAAGACAAAAAAAAAAAAGCTTCATCCAAACCCAGCGTACATTCCTTGGGCCTGCTGGAAAGGAAGCAACCCTCTTCTGGGTTTGCCTTTGGCAGTGGAGTGCTTGGTATGCCTGTCACACAGCAAAATCACTTGATCTTAACATGTAATAAATATAAATTTATTGCCCCGACAGTCTCTCTTTTCATGCAAGTATCATTTTTTTCCCATTAAAAAATTGCAGGATTTTACCTTAGCGTTGTCTTTCCAGCTGAGTGTGTGTGTGTGTGTCTGTGAGTTCCATTAGGGAGTGCACTAGCCTGGCGACATACTCACTGGGATTGCCTCAAAAGGCCCGAGAGAAGCCATTCGGGACAAATAAATTTACCGTGCAACCTCCCTTTCTTTTGATTAGCCTTGGATTAGGTGTATATGAGACGTGGTGGATCAGCATCTGATTTTTTTCTTTTAGAATCTTTTCATCCGTTGTTAGTTGAAGCCCACAGTAGCTGAAGTGTGTAAATTGGACGGGTCCCAGTTTAGTGGGTCAGTGTACCCTTGCCCCTTGATGGCGTAAATGCCTTCTTTTCTGTGGAGCCTTGTAGCTATTTTTATTAATGCTGGGGAAGAGATGCTAATACATGTTTTTTAGAATTATGGGAATGTGCAAAATTTTCAGGATTCACAAAATGAAAAATATTTTGGTTTGTGACTTTGGCTTTTTGAATACTATTGCAAAAATAGCTGTCTAGCTTCTACTATATTTATAATAATGTGAAAGCTGTCAACACTGAGATGCTGCCATGATAACTCTTTTGCTTAGCATATAAATAAACATCCAGAGAAAGGGTAAAAGCTTGAAGGACAAACTATACCATCTCAGGTTGACATCTGGACATTTTCAGGCACAGTCTTACTGTGGTTTTATTCTCTGATTTATATTAATAGGTATGTTTGAGAAGCCTAAACTAGAAGCTATGAACAAATATTAATCAAAATAATGTTTTAAATGATTAAAATAAAGTTGCAATTTATTCATTTGTTGAGCATGCATTGAGGCTTCTGCTATGCTGCCTACAGCTTATGAATCTTTTTGCATAGCATATATTGATTAAAGACTTCTTTTTTAATTTAATATTTTTATTGTTTGATTAAAGACTTCTTGCCAAGTTCAGTCACTTCAATATTTCCTTACAGAAATTTTGCAGTATTCGATTTTTTTTTTTTTTTTGTCTTTTTGAGACAGGGTCTTGCTATGCAGTTCAGGCTGGCCTTGAGCTCACTTTCGTAGCCCAGGCTGTTCTCGAACTCGCACCGATCCTCCTGTCTCAGCCTCCCAAGTGCTGGGATTACAGGCGATCCTCCTGCCTCAGCCTCCCAAGTGCTGGGATTACAGGCGTGCGCCACCACACCCGGCTCAGTATTCGATTTTTAACTTAAAAACATAACCTACAGAATATATTTAAGGGTGTTTATCAAGACAAAGTTCTGTCCTCAGGTGGGTAGCCATTGCAGATGGGTGAAATGGACAGTGGTTCAAGATGTGGCAGAGGGAGGCAGAGGCCAGTTGGACAGAGCCTTGCTTTATGGATGTGGCTTTTGATTTCTGTGAATGGAGGAGGACTGAAGTTTTGGAAGTAGTATATATAATGCAGTTACATATTTTAAAGCTTACTCCTGGCTATCGCAAAGAAAATAGTCTGCCCCGGACCAGATTAGAAGAGGAACATAAATTAGGAAAAGTTGAATGTTGCTCATGGGGATGGCAAGAGAGGAGACGTTTTGGAGAATGAGTTACTGTGGCAGTGCAGTGGATGTGAGGGTGGGGGAGGAGGTCCAATCAATGACGACTCCTAGTTCTAGGCCTGAAAACCTGAGAGAATGGTGACGCGGTGTATTTTAATGGGGAAAAAATGTTTTGAAACATGTTGGGTAGGGAAGAGAGCTGAGGATTGAAATGTTTCCTTTTTTTTTGAAAAAGCAGACAAAATTTCCTTTGTTGTTAATTTGCTTGATTGATTATAAAATTTAAAATTGCTAAACAATGAATTCAACAAGTATCTTAAAATGAAATCTCAGGTCTATAATCTGTATTAGTATTAACAAGCTACAGTAAATGGGACCTTCTCTGCCTAAGAAGTTTTTGCACTTGAAAAGAAATTACCAACAGAGTGAAAAGACAAGCCACAAATTTTGAAAAGATTTTAACTAATGAGTATTCAAACAAAGGTCTTCTATCTAGAATTTATAAAGAACTGAAAACCATTAGGGTCCCAAAATTCAAAGACCCAATCCAGAAATGGGTATCTGAGATGAACACACACTTCTCAGAGAAAGAAATTCAGCAAGTCTATAAATACATGAAGAAATGCTCCACATCACTAGCCATCCATGAAATGCAAATTAAAACAATACTTAGATACCATCTCACCCCAGAAAGAATGGCTATCATAACAAAATGTTAAGTCTTAGACATCTTAAGTTTCAAATGTAATCAGAGGAGGAAAACTATTTATATCACAAGCTAGAGGACAAAGATGGAGAGGGTGGGTCCCAGCCTCAGAGGGCAGCCAGTCAACCGGGCATCTTAGGCTAGGCCCCGCCTCTCAGTAGTTCCACCTTGCTTTTATTTTATGGCCCTTCAGGGACATTCCATGGCTGTGTATAGCAGTTAATTTCTTTAGATATTTTACTTTAGCGTGAATAAGTTTAGAGATTTTGAAAACCTTAGCTAAGAAAAATTAGAGGAAGAAATCAATAAGGAACAGAGATTAGTTTAATGAAAGAGGGTGCACTTTTGCTAATTTAGGCTATATTTGTACTAACCTGTGATCTTAAATTATATCTTTTTATATGAAGTACTTCAAGCCTTTTGAACTGTAAGCAGAAAGAATATGCATTACACACAGCTGTAGAAGGTACTGGTTGCAGACAGAAGCCAGTATAACTTCTGAGGCTGTGTTTAACGCGTATTCTTTCGGCCAGCTGTTTGATGAAACACTTGAAGTACTTTCAAAATATCAATGGCCACATTAGTTTTAAATTTCTCGTAGTATTCATATAGCACTTATATATGCAAAATACCCACACCTAAGTGATTTCCATTGGCTCCTCACTCCAGTTCTATCAGGCAGGGTGATCTCTGAGTTCAAGGCCACATTTTCACCAGGTCAGAGCCAACTGTCAGGTCTCCTGACTTAAGGTGCTAGGTGCTCTTATCTCAAGTTTACCTGCAAGTTGCGGTCTTTCTCCTGGTCATCCTGAAAGTGGATGTGGAGATCTAGAGGTGGTCTGGGAAGGCTCACTGAAAGTTGCTTCAAGAATGAGTACTTGGCAGCTCATCTCAGAAATACTTTAGGCCTGTTATTTTAGGATTTTCTGCCTTCTGTTATTTCAGGAAAGATTGTTTGAAAATGTGATGGCATAGCAAAAGCCTTTATTCTGAGATTATCACTTGCATCAAACTTAAATATTATTAATGTTCCAGAGAAGAAAAATGGTAACTGGGACTACAGTCAGAGACTAATCAGTCTATTACTAGTAGTAATTATTAACAATACCATGGCTCAAGCTCTAACAGAAACTGACTTCTGAATCTCTATTTGGAAAAACTAGACTTTCTTGAGGATAGATGTCACATGTGTATTGAAGCTCAATTTGAGACCCAAGTGCCATAACTAATGAGGTTAGGAGCATGGGGTTTGTGAGAGATTTGACATTAGAGAGATGGCAAGTGTGTATAATTTATCAATAGCTGAGCTTCAAAAACCAATGTGCTGCCTTGATATTCATAAAGAGGAATGGTTCTGTAAGTATCAGAATCATTCATGTGTTATTGGCAATAAAGTTATTATTAGTTGAATAATTTAGGATATCATAAAAACTGATGATCAAGAAATGAACATATTTGAAGAGTGATGCTCCATTTGGTCCAAAAAGAAATTGAACATAGAAGAAGCCTTTTAGCTCTGTCTTTAACAACAGAAACCATAGATAATAAGCATAATGTTTTAGCGCTCATCAGTTTTCTTATGAGAGAGCCCTTTGCAATTTATTGCCCCATCTTGAGCAGTGTTTATGATATTTGTTTTCCGAAATGGGAGGAGTATCCAGGAAATGAGGTTGAAACTTGGCAGTTGTGGTTTCACAGGGAGACAAATATAATCTATCCTGTTAATGCAAGCTGAAATGGCTGGTGGGCTCCAGGAGCTTGATAAAGGCGAAATGAAACTTGGCCATGAAATATTTTGAAGAAAATGAGCTCAACCAAGAATCTATAAATTAATTCAAAGGCGTAGTGGAGTAATATAGAACCCCAAGTAAACAAACAACAGGAGCACAGTGATTGCGGGGTGTTGTTGTTAGCTCTGTTATGTTTGAACTCCTGTTGTAATCTTAAGAAGAGAAAGATGCTTACTATCCAAAGGCATGCTTACATCTGTAAGTGAGAATTATTAGTGTCCTTCATGTTGTGGAGCTTATGCATTCTTTTCTAAATGCTTGAACTCTTTAGGGATACTTTCTTGATTCACAGAAGTTATAATTAAAATGGTACAGGTTGATGCCTGGAAGAATATATAGAAACTACATTGACCAATGACTTGTAACACAAAAAAGTACTAGGGTTGGTGGTTAAGACCATCTTTCAGGAAAGACTGTACATACTGTTAAATGAGGGAAACAACTTCAATAGCTGGAGATTTTAAATTAGTTTGGAAAGAGACAGCAGCATATTTTGATTACCAGTTTTCATAAAGCAAACCGTGTGAAAACTTAATGGTGTCAAACAACCCATATTTTATTTGCTTGTGAGTCTGCATAATGTTTTGTAGTAGATAAGAATGATGTCCCGCTGGTCTTCCTTGAGGTCATGCATTCACACAGGTTGCCCCAGTGGCACAGTTGAGGCTGGGTGGCATGTATGTTTTGTGCACTTCATGTGTGTTGGTGCTGGGTTTTGCTTGGGATTCTGTGGCTTTTTGTCTTTAGGAGATGAGACCAGGATTCTTACCTGGCAGGGTTCCAGAGAGCAAGAGCAGAAGCTGCCTAGTCCAGTGGGGTCAGGGTTGAGAACACACACAGAGTTGCTTTACCTTCATCTTATTGGTCTAAACAAGTCCTAAGGGGGCCAAGACTGAAGGATGGGAAAAGGATTCTTCCATCTGATGATGGGATAAAATAGTGACATTGCAAAAGACATTTGTTCAGAGCTGTTGAACGAGTGCAGCCATATTTGTAAACCATCTACTACATTTGTTTGGGGACAGGGCTAAGAATATTTAGGTAAGATGACATACTAATACATTTAAATTTCGAAAGAGAATTATGTGATGAAAAACTAGAAAGCAGCCAGGGTCAAATAAGAAAGACTCTAAATAGTCTTAAGTTAAATAATGAATGTTTTTAAAATTAGAAAGATATGTAGGATTCTTACCTAATGGCTAACTGGTCTATAGAAATAAAACTCTCTGAATTAAAATGTAAAAGTGGAAAGGCATTATGTAGGAAGAATAGTTAAGAGACAAGTAGAAGCATTCATATGCCTAGGTGTCAGGCAATTTACTACACAGGAAGGAAACAAAACTTCTATGGAAGGGAAAATTCTAAAACATGAATTTTAAAAAGTTATGAACTTAGGAGTGAATATCAATTAATTATTTGTCTTTATGTAATAATTATTAAACACGATTAGTAGTATTGCCAAGGTTCTTTCCAAATTAAACTTTAATGACAACTTCTAGTGCTTTCCATCTGGATAAATATCTGAGAAACATCTCGTGGGGACTATAGTTCCCAGGATTCTGGGAAGATAGCAAGTTACAAGGGCTCATCATGCTGCCCCTGTCAACTCTACTTTCTGTCTGCCTTTCCTGACCCAAATCAGTCCCAGAGAAAACAGACCCCTGAGAGTAGGCAAGACCTGAGTTTTGTGAACGGGGGCAGGATAGGGATTGGCAGCAGTCGGAGGTCACTTCTGGGCTGGGAGGGTACTGAAGCCTGGCACCTGGTGTGTTTCTTGGGAGTAGAATACATTTGATGCTGTGGATCGAGCTTGGAGGACTCTCAGGAACTCACTCACATGTGTGTGTGTGTGTGTGTGTGTGTGTGTGTGTGTGTGTGTGTGTTCCACAAAAGACTAAAGAGAAGAAGAACCAGGGTCTGCCACCAGTCAGCCCAGAACTCCAGCAGCATCACAAAGAATGGTGTCTTCAAAGCCCAGGAGAAGGACAGATGGAACACATGCTTAATGCTGCAGAGTGGCAGCTGGAGACAGATGATGACCTCCAAAAATAGTAAGAGTGCATAAGGAGATTTAAATGCGGTACGGAACTTCTAGAGATGAAATGCAGTACGTGACTTTCCAGTGAAACATTTCAGTAAAAGAAGGAGATGTTGATTCTTAAGACTTGACTTGTTAGCCCAGTTGGCCAAGTGAAAGAATCTGAAAGCACAAAACAAAACATAAAGCAAAATAGAAATCACAAGAGAAAAATAGATCCAGGAAGTAGAACGTGTGAGTAATAGAAGAGCCAGAAAGAAAAAGGAGCAGATGGAAGAAAGGCAATTATTAGATAAATATAAGAAATTTTCTGAGCTTAAAAATCAAGACTTTCAGTCTGTAGGTTCAAATGAATCATTAAATTCCAGGCAGGATTATGAAAAGAGACACCTCTGCATATACTGAGCAAGTTCTCAGACTGTTAGGGGTAAGGAGCAAAGTATTAGAAGCTTCCAAAGAGAGGAAATAGGCTATGATTTAAACAAATCAGATTAGCTGCAGATTCCTCATTTTGACACAGAATTGGAAAGGTAATGGAGTAACTTGTGTAGACCATCTGTAGAACAAAGCTAGGGTCTTATGCTGAGAACGTTTAATAAACCTATCTCTGTTGCCTCTGTCTCTAATAACCGCATATATACCTTGAGGTAGAGCAATTGAAGAGTACGTGTTAGATTTTTTTTAAAGAATTTTTTATTTTATTTATTTATTTTTATCTTGTTTCAGAACCTTTGTTTGTTTATTCACTCATTTTTATGGCTGGCTCAGTCCGCCCTGAGAGTAGGGCTGGTGCAGCATGTGGTTCCGGGGATCGAACCGAGGTCCCTGAAGCTGTCCAAGCTTTCCCAAGCAGGCGCTTTAGACCACTGAGCCACCCCGCTGGGCCCAGTGTTAGATTTAATAGATAATCGGATCATATGTTTCTTGACAACAGATCATTCCTTTCTGAAGTACTTAGAAACACTGATCATAGCGGCTGGGGAGATAGCTTAGTAGGATAAGTGCTTGCCTTGCAAGATCAATCCCTGGTACCATAAAAAAAGGAAGACTGATCGTATACTTGTCTAGAAAGAGCATCTTAATAAATTCAAAGGAAAAGATTTTTATAGACCTTGTTCTCTGACTGTAATTCATCCACATAAGAAATAATAAAATGTAACAAAAAGAACTTGTACTTAGAAGTTTAAGAAAATGCACTCTATAACCTTTGTATCAAAGAAAAAACCAAAGCTCAAATGATAAGCTACGAAGAAATCAATAAAATGAGCTGAATTTAACCCAAAAAACTATGAGAGGAAGAGCGAGAAAACTGTAGCCAGTGGAAAATTTACAGTCGTTGGCTGGTTTTGTTATTTATAAAGAAAGGGCACTTTTATTATGAAATACAAAATTAAAGACGAAACAAGTTAAAATAAATTAGACTACTAAAAAGATGAAATGAATAAAGAATATATACATTAATAAATGGCTACTATGGCTACTGTGGAATTCATTTGATTAGGAAACTGATACGGTAAAAAATTTAGAAAACTACAGGTGAGAAAAGGAACATAATGAGATGTGTAAGAATGATTCAGGACTGGGGAGATGGTTTGGCAGTCTCAGCCCCTGCCTGGTGAGCACAAGGTCCTGAGTTCAATCCATGTGTGCCATGCCAGCCTCAAAGCCCTGGGTGAGCTGGGGCAGCCTTGGATGTGGGTGTGGTGGCACACACTTGTAATCTCAGCAGTGGGGAGGCTGAGGCAGGAGGATCACTATGAGTGTGAGCTGAATAGCGAGATCCTGTATCAGTTAAAAAAACATTGAAAAAGATGAAAAACTATATAATTTGTTCAGTTGTATGGCGCAGATTTTGCAAAACCAGAAAAAAGTGAATTTCTTTTGCTGCCAAATAAAATGTCCAAATTTGACCCAGGAAGAAATGGAAAATTTGAATAAGACACTAATCAAGTGGATGGGAAGGTGGTGTGACCTGCTCTTGAGAGTGGCATTGTAGCCATGCGGGATTGCAGCCGAGTCTCATGTGACCTTCAGACATAATTTCATCATTACTTAAACTTCTAGAAGAAAGTGAAAAGTACTGGATTAATTTACAAAATAAGTACACATTTAATACCAAATCCAAGAACATGAGAGTTTTTTTTTTTTTTTTCTTTTTGGTTTAAACAATTTATTTAACTGAAATGGACTTACATTTGTTTCTTAAGTGACTTCCATTTATTTGGATACATCTTTTCCCAATGGAGATTTACAAGATCTTCAAGCCAATATAAATATTTTATAAATATTTGGGTATATACCTGCACAATACCTCAGCAATACTTTTCAGCAAGAAAACACTGAAGAGTAAAGACCAGAC
>PVJA010040050.1:0-18739 GCA_004027025.1 Myocastor coypus | reverse complement strand
GGTCTCACTATGCAGTTCAGGCTGGCCTTGAGCTCACTTTTGTAGCCCAGGCTGGTCTCAAACTCACAGCGATCCCCCTGCCTCAGCCTCCCAAGTGCTGGGACTACAGGCGTGCGCCACCACACCCGGCTCTCTCAAACTACTTAATCACTTTAAACCATCATCTCTGCTAATTCATGCAGACTGTTTTAAAAATTATTTTCCACAGTGCAAATTACAAATAATTCTATTTATTTTGTGTATTTGGTACAGGGTCTCACTGTGCAGCTCAGATTCATAGTGATTCTTCTGCTTTCAAACTCCCTAGCACTGGGATTACAGGCGTGTACCCCAATGTCTGGGTTGGATGGCTGGTTCAGTGCGCCTAGGGGCAGGGCCAATGCAGCATGCGGTACCAGGGATTGAACTGGTCCATGTGCTTGCCTAAGTAGAAGCTTAGTCTGTTGAGTTATCTTGCTGGTCCTAAATCTGCTATTTAAAGGCTAATAAATAGTCTATCCTCAGGGTCAGGGATATATCTCAGTGGCTTAAGCACTTGCCTGGCAAGTGCAAGGTACTTAGTTTAACCACCAGTGTCTAAATAAATAAATAAACAAACAAATAAATAAATCCCAACACTAAGGCAAGTGGAAAAATCCTGATGCATCTGTCCAATGGCACAGATATCTATAGCCTGACACCGCGGTTTCACTTTCCTACATTCAGTTGGTTGTTTGATCGTTTGGATCAGAGATAACCTTTAGAACTCTGGTCCACTGTCCTAATACCTGGGAGTGATGCCAGCTCATGGGTGGGGCCAGCATAATGGACTGAACCTACTGGCCTGGGAATCTCCCAGATCGGGACTGGCCTGGCCTCAGCTGTATCCCATGTTCTGTCTGTCCAGAGAGAGAGAGAGAAAGAGAGAGAGAGAGAGAGAGAGAGAGAGAGAGAGAGAGAGAGAGAGAGAGAACACCTACCTTACTTATCTATTCCTCAGAAGTTCTGTTCTTCATCAGGGAGTTGATCAAGTAGGCGTGAGCATGCATAGGCAGCCCTCTGCTGTCTGGCTGCCCACTGTAGGTCAAGGATATCTCCTGGCCTGCAGCCTGCGCAGGGCAGGCCAGGGTGCAGTGCACTCCTATGTAGCTGTCCATCCACAAAGAAGGGCTCTGGCCAAAGGCATCCACCTCAGGCCCTATAGGGTTCACTCGGTCAAGGTCAGCTATAGGGCCATCTGAAGAGGTACAGGGGCAGGGGCTCTAGTCCTCAGCTTCATGCTTGCTAGGGCCAGCATGGGCCCTGCCCAGCAGCTGAGCTCATGGGGGCCATGGGCCTGCTGGATGTTGTCCAGAACTGTAGTCTGGACAGCTTCAAGTGGGCCTGTTGCATGTGAGGCAGATTATGCCACTGCTCCTGGGGCGCTGGCTGCTCAGATTCAGCTTTCCCTAATGTTTCCATGAAGTGTTCTGGTCTCCAGTGGCTACTGGCATCCTTGGTGCAAGTGACTTCGTCAAGCCAGATGTCAGAATCCCCTTGCACTGATGGAAGGGGCCAGAGATCGCCAGAGAGTTCTGTTCATAGGAAGCTGACACTACAACCCTCTGGGCCACTTGCGGCTGCCTTTGAATGTGAGCAGCCTGTGGCTGGGTCTGGGAGACCATCTGAATCATGCCAGATGTCATGCTATACAGACAGCTCTGAGGATGCTCTGGAAGCCATAAACTGGGCCGCACCCTGCTCCTTCAGGCCTGAAGAAACTGAAGCAAGTCCAGAGCCCATTGTCATCAGATTCCAAGGCTAAGGAAACACCTGAGAACAGCTGGAATTGGATGGAGCCAGGTTGTCCATGCCAGACACGACAACCTCGGGTCAGGTGGACTGTCCAACCTGGGTCTTGATACTGGGGGGTGGGTGAGAGAATCAGATGGCACTGATATGGCTGTTTTTGCTGCTCTGTCCGAAGATGCTGCTGCTGCCTCTGAGGGAACTGCTGCCAGCACCACCACTCATGTTCCAGTCACTGCAGCTCCTTCTGTTTCCACTGGTCTAAAATCAACTGATGCTGCTTCATGACAGCTGTTGGCTCTGGACTGCTGAGATACAGGATGCTGTTGTGTGTGGTGGCCATGGATACGGCAAGTGACTGGGTCCCAATGCTTCTGACTTGGCCTGGCACAGGGACACTGGCAAGATTCTGCTTCCAGTCAGGGGCAGGCAATGATCAGAAGGCATATTTACTGGTTTGTGGTTCTTTAGAAAGAAGAGGTTTTTCTGATTGCCCAGATGAGGTGGCTGCTGGGGGAGATAGGCTATGAGTCCTGGTTTGCTCTGGCCAGACCCAGGCCTACTTTGCCCCCAGTCCAGCACCAACTATTTATTTATTTATTTATTTATTTATTTATTTATTTGCTTATTTATTTGGGTACTTTAGGGAAGGGTCTACAGGGTGTTCAGGATCTCACTACTAGATCAGACTGATGGTGATCTGCCTGTTTACAACCTCCCAAGAGCTGGGATTACAGGTGTGTGTCATCCTGCCCAGTCTCAATTGCCTTCTCAGTGCGTCCTGGGGTTGGAGCCGGCATGGAAGATCTGGGGATCGAAACCCCAGTCCCTGTGATTGCTTGCAGGTGCCTTATTCCATCGAACTATTTGGCTGGTCTAATTCTTGGTTATTTACAGAGTTCTAACTCAAGCTACTTGATGGCTGGCACTCAGCAGGTTCGAGTGTCAGGCTGCAGGAAGGCACCTCTGGGCCGAAGGGAACTCTAGTTCACTCCAGGCTTCATGAACATCTAGGAAAGTCCTGCTTGGAGCCAGCAGGGCTAGCAGGCTTCTTTATGGGATAAGAGACATCTAAGAATCTGTGGGGAAGACACTGTGTACTGCCACATGGACATCTGGCCTGGAGCCAGGGCTGGGGCAGCCAGGGGTAGGTTCTGAAGTATCTGTGTGCTCCTGTGTGGTGGCAATCTTCTGGATCTGGTGGGCAGAGGACTGTTCATGGGGTCCCTCCTGGAGCTTAGCCAAGCAGCATCATATCCCACCTGTGAGGGCTCACTGTGCAGTCTGGGCCTGGGCTGATGCTAGCATCAGATGTGGACTGGGATTTTCCAGCCCAGGCTGAATGGAGGTGTGGAAAAGGTCTGAGAGCATGCAAGGCTGAGGGAGCCCATGCTCACAGATGCCAAAGAAGGGCCCAGGACGTCTATAATGCAGACTCAGTTCACTTGTGGAACTCTTAACTGTTCTGCTCAGAGAGTGCTGGATAGAGTTCAGTTTTAATATTAATGTCTTGGAACAGAGGTTTTGTGTAGTGAAACCAGAAGGCTCTGTGACCTTTATCTCCTCAAAGTCCTCACTAAACAGATCATTCATGTCTTCATGGGACAATGACCTCTTCAGATCCTTGATGAGCTCCTTTCATGCCTGTTCATTGATGTTGAGGTCAGGCATGAGGCTGCTTTATGCTGTGGAGCCTCTGATCCAGCAATCAGGCATGGCATGACATCCACAGCCTGCTGCGTCCATTCCCTAGGCTCAGAGGCCAGCATTAGTGCCTCCATTCAGGTGGAATCTGGGGTCGACAGATGCTTTTTATGAATGGGGTCCAGCCCAGGGAGTGCAAATGAGTGCTCGTGAGCCTGATATGAGTGTTCCACTTGCTCCTGTGTGAATTTCAAATTACCTGTAGCAAAGTTATTTTACTACATCTTACATTTTGTATAATAATGTTTAACATTCTATCTACAGCTAGGTATTATATGCAGAGTTAAAAATCCCTGGGGAAGAAGGAAAGAGACCTTTAGGTGCAGCAATGATGGTTGTTGAAACTATTATATTCCATGTGATTTGTGAACTTGCTGCAGGCTTCAGGGACTAAACGAAGGGACTGGAGATGTCTTTGCATAACCTGGTTTAAGGAAGAGTGGAATCCAGTGAATGCGGCTTGTAGAGAATAATGCAGTCCAAGGTTCTTCTCTCTCAGTTTTGGCGTCTTGGTTCCTTTGGCTGAATTTGGCTTCATAAGGTGGACCTGTATGTCTCTTCTGATCTTACCCTTCCCTTATTACCTTCACTGTAAGGCTTTTTCTTGGGCAACCCTTAATTTTACATTCTTACACTTAAGAATCTTTCTCTCTCTCCCTCTCTCCCCTCAGTTATTTGTTTAGTCTACAAATACATAATATTTGCACTCTTTGTGCTAAGTTTCTACATGAACCTAGCACATTTTTACTTCCTTTCTATTCCTTTTCTTGCCACTTCCACCATCTCTTGATCACTTCCTCATTGTCAGCTGATGCTCTGAGAACTAGACTCTGATTACGAGCACAAATCACCAAAAGAAGTGAACAAAAGTGTTGGTGGAATCATTGTCTTCTGTGCACCTTGGTCAAAACTCTTTCACCCATAATTTGGTGCTGGTGCATCTTCGTCAGCGAAGAGTTGATACAACTTATGGCCAAAAGTCGCTACTGCTTCACCTGGCAATAGCAGCATCCACAAGGCACTGACTGGTTTTAGGTGCATGCATGATGCAAATGTTAAGGGGTTAAAAAGGCATCTGCCTCAATTTTGAATACCACTGAGAAAGCACTGTGTGAAGCTATGTGAAGCCAAAGGTACAGTCGAGACAGAAGAATTTTGAAAAGGCCAGGAATGTGGATCAATGAAGGAAAGCTGCCAAGAGGGAGCGAAGCAGGCATAAGAGGGACACCTTGGGAGATGTGACCACCAGAAGTGCCACAGGCATGGAGTCTCTCAAGCTCTTTGGAGCTCACAATTTGTAAGTTTGCTTCAGATGCTAGTCATGGGACTATAGGAGTAAATGTTTGCACTGTTGGACGTTGGACTTGCTTTGTACCCAATCCTTTGCATTCCTGTTTGCAACTCATGGAATGAAAACGTTTACTTTCTGCAGTTGCATGCTGAAAGTGTCTAACTTCATTTGCAGAGGGCCAAAAGTTAGACATAATGCAGTCATGAGAAGTTGTAGAGGAGTCTTGCTCATTGCTACATGGTTGAGCCCTGAAGGCACATGAAAAGAACGGTCACATAGTGTATGGGCCCATGTAAGGGCAAGGTGCAGATAGGCAAATGCAGAGGTCGGTACTTAGGACTGCCACTGGCTTATAAGGGTTTCTCCCTTGAAACCTTGAAAATGGTCCAAACCCACAGAGGACTGCCACTGGATTGTCCTTTCAAGGGGTGGGTTTTGTGAGGAGAACTCTGTGAAGTGGCTTATTTTTAAAACATAAATTACTGTTCCCGTAGTGAGGGTCATGTTCCTATGGTGTGTGCATCCTCTTTTATTCACTCTATTCTTTTGCTGACCCTGCCGCCATGCCCCCAACTCATAGCACACCCTTTACATCCCACCCACTATCCTTGTCTTCTGACGTTGCCTCTAACCACATCTAGTAGTTGGCTGCTTGAGTCCTAGAGATACCCAAGGGTGTCCCTGTGAGGACTTCTCTCCAGAATTGGAAACAAATGCCAGAAGCCAGTTCTTCTCATGCACTATGATAGCCAAGGGTCCCAGACAGAAGATGTCATGTGCTGGATCCAGGGACAAGGACCCTAGATGTTTTCATTAAGCTTGAGCTCATGTTCAGTTCCTTTACAAGTTTAAGGTGGCCTACCTTTCACCTCTGGATGCTGTCTGTACTATGAAATTGAGGTTGGACGTCTGCCAAGAGAAACTCTCCTACTCTGTAGAGGTTCCAGGCAGTCAAGGAGTCATGACTGCAGCTTTGCTGCCTATGCACGCAAAAGGGCCCTACCCTGGTGCTGAACCTGACCTCTAAAGGGTGCAGAGATACTAACTGCAAGTACTGGAAGGTTATTTACAGGCATGCATCTCTCCTGGCCTGGCGCATGGCTGCTGTCAAGATGGTGATTGTGCTCCCAGCTGGGCATCGCGCTGCTGACACTTACAAGCAAGCATGACAGCCTCTGCTGACCCAGAACTACTGTAGGTACCAGCCAGTACCCTGAGCACTTCCCTAGTGTTTGAGAAACCTCTTTCCTAACTAGATTCTTAAGCAACTCAAGCATGTTAGAGATGTGTCCTGAATCCAGTTTCTAAGATGCATACCCACTTTAGCATGAACAGCAGGCCATTATCTATTAGAGGTATTTTAGCTTTCTTCTGAGTAACCCACTTCAATTTTGTGTAATCTTGAATCTTGTCCTCATTTTATTATGCTTATATTATTATGTCCTCACCCTCGACTTCATCTCCTGCCATCTACCCGTTCCTACTTCTGCTCCTAATCTCGTTGCATCTCCCTTCTATGGCCTTGCTCAGTTCAAATTTTATTTCATTTTCTGTTCTTGTCCTGTGTGTCAGCTCCGAGTTGTATCCTTCTAATACAGCATTTGATCCCCACTTTTATGAAAGAACTCAATGAACAGCATCTCAGAATGTGAAAGGGTGCTTTATTTACTATCTATCACTACTAGGCTCCTCCCGCCTTCAGCAGTATTGTGCTTATGTTAATCTTCAGCAGGATCTAAACAGCAGCAAATTCCTATTCATCTCTCCATATATCTATGTAGATAAGCCCTTGGAGGGCAAGGTAGTCTGACAGTGTTGCTGCCTCTCACCGTGCATACCCATAGTATTGGGCAACGTCCCTATCTATCTCCCTCTGCCTAAAAAACTGCAGTTTCCCCAAAGAAGTGAACTTGGCAGCCAGTTCCCGCTCACGCTGTGCCTGCCTCTTGAGGGCTTCTCGCTCTGGTCTCTGCTTTTCCATGATAGGGCTGGACACCACAGGCTCAGGCACATTGGGTTTCCTCCAGGGAATGGGCTGGCGGCTGAAGTCTTGGAGCAGAAATGGGCGTTGCTGCTGAGGCAGGGACCTGTGCTTGGTCACAGCAGTGGCAATGGGCTGCCTTCTGAGAGAGGCAGCAAAAGGTGCTTCCTGGGGTGTAGGTTTAGACCCTGAAGACTGAGGAAGGCCAGGCTGGGTGGAGGAGGTCACCTGGGGTTGCCTGGTACTGTGGAGCACTGGCTGAGGTTGTTTGCCAGGACCAATGAGAAGGCTGCTGGCAGCAGCTATTTGGGATGGCTGAACTGTGCTAGTAGGTGCAGGTTGGGCATGGTGAGCTGCAGTGGGTCTGCATGAAGCAAAAGCCTGTGGCTTTTGAGGAACAGGTCTTGCTTGAGGCTTTTCTGAGCTGGGAAAGCACAAAGGTCTTAGCGTTGCATTCCCAGGTGGTGGGAGCTCACTCAGGGATGCAGATGAACCATCTGTTTTGGTGCTTCTGTGCTGATTCTGGGAGTTTCCTCTAGAGCTCTCAGACCCTTTTCCCTCATGTGGGGCCCCCTGACATGGTTTGGTAGTTGATAATGTCTTGGGGTCTTTGGTGGTATGCAATATTCCCTGTGACCAGGAAGAAAAGGGTCCGGCTGTCTTATCTGTCTTCCTTCCTAGTGGATGGAAAACCTGCACAGACTCCAGCATGTGCATGCCTAGACAGGTGCGAGGCATTTTAAAGGCCTCTTGGCCAAGTGAAGGTTGGTGTCTCTTGCGCTTCACATGGTGAGTGGTTGGTTTTCCTTGTTCTTTGAATGTGTTGTTCTTGTTTTCTTGCATCCTGTTGACCCTGGCTTTCCCACAGCCCTTAGCTTGGCTGGCCCTGTTGGATGGTGCTCTCTTGGGTTTGCTCTTCCTCACCTCAGCCATGCCTGTGGGAACTCTCTCACTAGTGGCCCCACTGCAGATGAGCTCTTCTCCCCTGAACAGGCCCTCAGCAGCCTTCGGCTGGACTTTAGCCTCAGGAGCTCCAGTGACTGAGCTGGAGACTTTGTGTTTTCTCTTCCTGGCTTGAGGTGAAAGACTCTTTGTGATGCCTGAGGCCTCCTGCACTTTGTTTACTTGGATGACACCATTGTCTTGGGCTTTGATGGCAGTGGAATAGTTACACTCTTCAAGGTCGCCCAAGGAATGAAATATTTGGGGAAGATGAATGTCTTCCACCAGGACTGCAATGTCTGCCCACTCTGGACTATACTCACTTCCATTGTCAAAATTCCCTGGTTCCTGCAGGCTCAGATGACATTTTCCCCAGAGGGCACCATCAGAGCCAGGCTCTTCTTGGCTTGGAAGCTCAACAGAAGGCATCAGTTGGAGAGAGCTGCTAATAGCTAAGGTGAGGAGAGGCGGATCTTGGTTGCCTGCTAAGATCTGGTGGGCACTTGGACACCTTGGGTGTTGGCTTCTCACCTCATCCTGGTTCTTCCTCTCTGATTGTTCCTGGTTTGTATTCAAGGCCAAGAGGTGAGTGGAAGTCTGCAAAGCTGCCCTCCTTGAAATGTCTACAACTTCAGCTGAGGGGGTCCTCTCAAGCAGATGAGCACTTTTGCTAGTGCATAATCCAGGGAACTCCAGAGCTTGTGGCACATGCAGTGCCTGGCTAGCAGTTTGTGCTCCTAAGGATGTGTTATTTTCTGGGAAAGCTTGCTTCACTGCAAAGGAATCAAGGAAAACATCAGTCCCTGCTGAGTTTCTCCCCTTTCACTCAAGCACAACACTTGAATGCCAATCAGCAGAGCCTTTAGTCAGCTCTTCTTAATGATCATGGACAAAACCTCTCTTTAACACCTAGGAGGTAATTGATCTGCTTTTTTCTGCTTATCAGCTGAAGTCTTTTTTCATGGCTTTTGTTTTAGGTCTTGAGATTATTCTTTTTCAAAGGAAACGCAACCAGACTCTTAGAACAAGACATGGTTTAAGCACAATGGTGCAGAACTGCCCACTGTGCCTAAGGCCCTGTTCTCCATCCTATATACAACACACCTTCAACATACACACACATACACAAACATACATGCATGCAGGCACACATACACAAACACATATGAGCGTGCAAGCACCATGCATGCACACTCTCACAGAGTTCTGCAAGTCTAGAATTCTTCTGTTGGCTCTACTCTGTGTGGTCTACTTGCTAGGTGATTCGAGAATACTTCTTTCAGCCAGGCATGGTGGCACATGCCTGTAATCCCAGCACTCGGGAGGCTGAGGCAGGAGGATCCGTGCAAGTTTGAGACCAGCCTGGGCTACAAAAGTGAGCTCAAAGCCAGCCTGAACTGCACAGCGAGTCTCAAAAAGACAAAAAGACAAAAAAAAAAAAAAAAAAAAAAAAAAAGAATACTTCTTGCCATGGGCTAGGAGATAGAAGAGGTAGTCCTCATGTAAAATGTAGCAGGACAGATATTGGGCCATTGCTTTGTACAGGATCTCCTAAACACAGTGTCATAAATCCTGCTGACAATGAAGGAAAATCAAACTCTTTTCATGACCATAGATTTTGAAGTGCCTGCCAAAGGGACCACAACAATAGAAGAGTAAAGGAGGGAGAGTAAAGGGGGCTTCATCAGTAAGATTTCTGAAAAGTGTATGCTCCACCTCAGTGGGCTCTAGGGTATCTCTTCCGTGCAGCAGGGATGGCCATTATGTTGTTGTACATTCTCTATTTACTAGGCCCTGAAGTGGAGTGTCCTGATACAAAGTAGTTGGTAAAGTTTTGGGACTGAAATTCTGCCTATCTCTGCACCTACCTGTACCCAGGTGAAGATTCAGCCCTCCTTCATAACACTACTTACTCCTTTCCTTTATGGCTCTTTGTACCCACCTTCAACGCTGCTTGCAATGTTTGCTTGAGCAGTTCCTAACAAGTAGATGGTAGAAATAGAGGTGTGTCATGACATTTGGAATCTCTTTAGCACCATCACTATTTCTGATTGATGGCCATGGGCCCTGCTCCCTATGTAGAACACACAGCCAGATGGCTACATGCAGGGGTCAAGCTTGTCTTATAAAATGTGCTACTGGTGTCTTCTGAACAGGCTGGCAAAAGGTGATGGGGCGACAAGACAATGGCATTGGAATGGGCTGTCATGGCACGGAACCAACTGCTGTGTCCTGGTCAGTGGCAGTCAATGTGAAGGCCTCAGGGGTAGTTCTGTTTTCAGAGCTTCCCCTGAGACCTGGCTGACAAATGCCTTTAGAGGAGGGAGCTCAAGTAGATATCTGACTGTCTAGTAGCCCTCAAAACCTACTTTATGAAAGTGTTGGCATTGGTAAGCCCTAGCCATGACTGCCTGAAAGTAGGAGACAGAAGCTGAGGGTAGGGGCTGAACTGAGATCTGTAGCCCACAATCTAGAAGACCTGGGGGGCTTCCTGTTATGTTAGGAGCTGGGCTCAGTGAGAAAAGTGAGAGTTGGGGAGGCCTGTGATCCCAATACTTTGGAGACTGAGCCAGGAGGATTGCCAAAAGTTCAAGGCCAGCCTAAACTACCTGACTCAAACAAACAAACAAACCCCCAAAATGCTAAAACATGGGTGAGAATAATAAATCTTTACTTTATCTGATAAGCAATGTTATCTCCCGTAAGGTTCTTATAAACAAGATGTTTGTGAGACCGGTATTGAAATGGGATGGCAGCAAACCATTTTTGGTGGCCTTTTAGTGCAAGAGTGGCTTACAGGTCTTCTCCTGAAGTTACCAATGACAAGCAATTTTCTTCACCCATGCAGCAGCTTTCTCTCAACCCTAAGCCTCCCATGAGCAGGCATTCACAGGGACTCCTGACCCTGAGAGGCGGATTTGAAACTTTTCAGTCCCAGGAGATCCTCAAGGACCTTGTCATCTTGTTAGTTGTAAGTGAGGTCACTGATATGTGAGACTACCCATGTTTTGTTCAAGCTCTCCCACGGTTTACTATTAGTGGTAGGTAACAAAGCCTAACTCCTTGTGAGGGCTTTGTGTGCTGCGCACAGCCCAGAACCAGAAGGAAAGGAACTTTTCACCCAGGCATTTTTGTTACTGACTTGCTAGGGGGCAGTGTGACTCTTACCATTGCTATCTTTTGTGGCTCATTTTGTAGGTGCAAGACCCTTCCCTGTCTCCCAGTGATTTATAACCAGGGTGGTGGTAAACTGTAAGGATCATTCTTTCCCTTCCTCAAAACCACTGTCCTAGCCTCTGACCCTAAGTCACTGTGACTATCTGAGGGCTTGTTTCTCCAGTTGTAATTTTTGGGGAAAAAGGAAACATTTCTCTGAGCTTTATGTTCTGCAAGTTACTAATCTAAAGTGGTCAACCAAATAAGCATGATGACAGTTCACTCATGAGTGAAAGGGACATACTACACTTCATTTTCATTGGTGGAGAGAGATGAGGTGCTGAGAATGTAAAACGTAAAATGAAGAACTATAGCAACACAAAATGAAAAGGTACATATGGGTATTTATGAAAGTTAACAGTTATTAACATACTAGCTATTTAGCAAGCATGAGAGCGTAGTGCATTTATGAAGAAGGGGAGAGCTGCAGAGGTGCGACGTTAGGAAAACGAACATGATTTATTCTATTGTAAGGAACTCAATAAGCCCAAAATAGGCTACAGTGGACAGTGGTTTTGAATGCAGTTTTCCCAAATACATGAAGACAGAGAAAAGATGTCATGGACCGGTATGTAAAAATCCTGAAACGGCAATAAATGTGAGCATGTCGGTAACTACAAGTTATGCATTGCAATAAAACCTGGTTCTAGACATGGACATGTTGTTATATATGTGTAGTTACAGCACTTGGGAGGTTGAGGCAGGAGCATTCCTTGGCCTAGAATTTGTAGATCAGACTGGACAACCCAGTGGGTACTCCATCTCAAAGAGAAACAAAAACAAAAAGAAGGAGAAAACAACAGCACAGCTCAGCATGCAAAATAAGTATAAAGGAATTCTGTTATTGTGCTCATTCACGCTTGTGTTGGAGATCTCCACCCAACAAAGAATGTTCATCTCCCGCGACAGATTTTGCACTTGGTATCGTTGCATATCAAACCAGAGGAAGAAGCACTGCAAAAGGATTGTGAAGGTCTTCATTTCTCTTCCAAACCTAGCAAATAATCATCTTAAATAACTGGGAATGTGTGTCACTTCTAAAGCTTACCAGATCCATCACTGCTAGAAGGTAATGAAAATGATAGTTTTTTCGCCCCTTCCTGGTTGGTACTTCCATTTTGTTTTGTTTTTTATGTTCCTACACATTAGCCAGTTAGTGCTATACTTGATGTTCCTACATGTTAGTTAGTGCTACACTTAAAGTTTTTATCACTTTTTTCAGTGTGTTTGTTCTTGTATCCCTTTGCAGTATTGGCTAAAGAAGCTAGAAGAACTGCAGTGTAGAAGCCTACATTCCCAGCTCTTATTTCTTTATTCTCTCTATCTCTGTCTCTGTCTGTCTGTCTGTCTGTCTGTCTGTCTCTGTCTGTCTCTTGTTTCATGCTTAGATATGCCCTTTAACCTGTGATTCTCCTGCCTCAGTCTCTCATGTAGCTTTGGGCACAGGTGTACAGGGGTTAAATAATTCTTTTAATTATGGGAAATCTCACAAACTTGCTTTAGATAAATGTGGTAAAGATGTGAAACCTGACTTTTTGTTTAGTATGTGAGCAGATATTCTTTTCTTTCTTTCTTTCTTTGTTATTTTTGGTGTCAAAACAGTTCATGAGTATGTATGTTAATGAAGAAGTTGATACCAAATACTAAATACACTGTTTTATGAAGAAAAGTATCCTAAAGCTGACCACTTTCACCTGAGCACACCCAGGCAGTGCTTCTGATGCATGAGGAGAGACAGTCTTTTTAAAAATTAGTTTAAAAGTCAATATAAGCTAGAATACTAAAAGTTGTTCCTGGCCTTCTAGATGATGGCTGTTTTAGCACCGACATAGAAACAGTCTCATGTGAAGCAACCAAAATATTCCCTTTGAAGAATGATCCGCAGGCATCCATGTTGAAAGAAACCAGAGGAATAAAACCACCAAAGAAAGTGGCATCTGTGGCAAGGTGCTTTCTCCAAGGGAAACCCTGCGGTACTCTCCTTAGACCAATAAAGGAAGTATTTGCCAGAACCATTTCGGTTTGCCCTTCTGAGGCTTCTGTGTTATTTCTGTGGTTTGGCCATCACTGAGATTCCCTCTCAACCTATTACTTTTGTTTTGTTTTATTTTTAAGAATATCTCCCTGCCCTCCATCACTTTCTTTTCAGTTCTTTTCTCCTCCCTGATTTTATATGTTTTCTTCCCCTCCCTCTCTTACTGACCCGGGCAGTTTCTTTGGGCCTGAGCTTCACGGAAGCCCTAACAACTGTACTTCTCAAACATCTACCTGGGTACAGCTCAGACCTTGGCCTTGCCATACCCAGAAAAATACCCAGGTATTTTCACCTGGTGCTGATACAAATCCTTATAACATGGGAATAGAAGTAGAAATCTAGTGCAGGGAGACTGTGGGTGATGAAACACCTGGGCATACAGTAGCTGTTTTCTACCCAGCCTAGGTTACTTTTCTTTCTCATTTCTGTGGAAAGAAACACAATGAGAAGTGTGTGATTAGATTTTCTGTTCCCATGGCCTTTTTAAGTCAATACTAGAATAAAAAGGGAACAGAACACAGGCAATGATTCAACCTCAGGGTACAGAGGAGGAAACACTTCTGTGGAGCGCAGACCATCTACTCAAGGTGACACCCCTGCTACAGATTTAGGCACTGAATGGAAGTAAATCTACAGATTTCCAGCTCAAGACCTTCTGTAGTTCCAGCACTCAAAAGGCTGAGACTGGTATTTGATCTCCACTGAGAAATGGATTTTTTTTTTGTCTTTTTGAGACAGGGTCTCACTATGCAGTTGAGGCTGGCCTTGAGCTCACTTTTGTAGCCCAGTCTGGTCTCGAACTCGCACCGATCCTCCTGCCTCGGCCTCCCGAGTGCTGAGATTACAGGCATGCGTCACCACGCCCGGCCCAGAAATGGATTTTGGAAGGGAGGAAATATGTACCACCAGCAACCTCTGAACTTATATGTCCTTACCTGACATGGTCAGAGAAGGGGCTTCCACAATTAGAGATGTCAACAATGAAGAGACATTCATGGAGGGTTTCTCTGTGGTCAGAGCTGAAGTGAACAAGTGTCGAGTAGAAAGAGCACTGGTTGCTGTTCACTGGCTATGATACCAGCTTTACTTCAGTTAACTCCATGGAAACCCCAAGATTCTCTCAGTGATAGGTTTGGTGGTTAGATGATGTCACAAAGCAGGCAGTTGCAAGATCTGAGGTAGCCAATAGGGAGGGCAGATTCACAGGATTGGGTGAAGAGGACACAGGATACTTAGAATAATATAATGCCTAAAAGGTTTAGGGAGCTCTAGGGTGATGACATCTTGCGAGGTGATAGAGATAAGGGTCTCGCTTTTTAAACTGTCCAGAGTAAAGTTGTTTTGTTATACATATTATATTTCATACAATAGCCATTAATATTCTCTCAGTAAGTGTATAGAGTTAAAATTCTTAGAGACAAGGGCAAGAAACCACTAGATAGATAGAGCAGGTTGTTTTGACAGTCTTGGTCCATGTGATTGGCGAACCTACTGCAGCTTTCATAGAACCAAGGGAGGAGCTGCAGTTCTTTGAATAACCTGGCTGGAGAGGAGGGTAAAGTCTGCTAAGCGTATCTTGGAAGGAGTGATGCAGTCCAGGGCTCTTTGGTCATGGTTCCTTCTCCTTGAACAGGGCCGGGCTGCCCTGGGGAGACTGGCATCTGTTTCCGCTCTTTCTCCTTTATCTCCCTCACTGTAGAGCTTGTTTCTTGCATGACACTTGATTTTGCCTTCTTACTATGCTCAGAGATGTCATTTCCTGCTATCTTCCCTGAGTCAGGGTGTGTGAATGTGTATGTGTCCCTGCTTCTTGTAACAGTTAACTGCTTGTGTCCATTTGAGTATGACACACCCATTAAATTAGATCAACACAGCTCAACAGTGGCTGAAGAGATTTACTGAAGGGCAGGCTTGAATAAAAGAGAAATGAGGAAGGCGAATGTGTTTCTGTGTCCTCAGAGGGGCTCTAGGCTTCAACTGCACCATGGATGCCATCTCCTGGATTTTGCTGTAGATCCCCAGCTGCCAGATACAGATTTACACAGGCCTGAATGGTGAGCTCCAGGCCTTCGACTTGACTGGGTTCTTTGTGTCTCCTCCACACACAGACAGCTGTTCTGCACTATTCTGTACCTGACTGCAGGTGGCTACTCTACACCTGCCCTCATATATTTATATATCTTATATTGAATCTGTTTCTCTGTGAGCACAGATGAATATATACATATCACTTTATTTGCATTTTTAGTACATGTTTGCAGCGCATAATGCTTGCATCTCTAATGAGCAGTTGGTGCATGTACAGAGCACATCTCCATTCTTTTTATATCTTCTTCCCCTGCCTCCCACACCTTCCCATCTTTTGATCCCTTCCCCATTAGCTTCCAGTTCCTTCTTCACTGACCTTTCAGGACTTATCCATTCTTGGCTGTCTCTGACCTGATGAGCTTCTCACGGTCCCTATTGGCCAACGTCAGCATGTCTATACCTCCCTCCTCCTACCATGGTCAGCAGCTCAGCCCTCGCCAGGTACAAGAATCACCTCCAGCACTTGTCTGCTAGTGGCATGAGTCCCAGCACACCCCTCCCTACAAGTATCACCCAGACTCCAACACAAGGTGACCCTCCCCATCTCAGATCCAGGCCCTGGAGGATAGCAGGCCTGTGGCAGGTCTTGGGCCAGGGCATGCCCGGCATGTGCTACGTAGCCTGGTAAACCAGAGTGTTGAAGATGGTGAGGAGCAAGTTTGCAGGTGAGTGGTTGTGGGGTCAGTGATCAAAGCTAGAGCTGGGAAGATAAGAGGCACAGGTATAGTTACCGTGGTGGGTTGGCCTCCTAAGGAGAAAGGGACAAGGAGTAGGCAGTGTCCTGAAGCACCGCAGGGCTTTAGGAGGGATGCCTACATAGAGCACCTCCATACTGTTTAGGTATTGGAATGTCTACGCCAGGTCCCCACATAGTCCCCAATTTAGTATTACCTTCAGTGAGCATGTGAAGGCAAGCTTCATATTTTCCTCAGGCTTGGCTCCCTTACCTGTATCCTGAGCCCTGAGGAGCTACAAAGTCTGGTGCCCCTGAGTGACTCAATGGGACCAGTAGAATGGGACTGCTGGAATGTGTAGCCAACAGGACCCTCAGTCTGGAAGGATGGATGAGCTCTTGGACCAGGCCTGTAAGATTTCAGGGTTCCTGTGGGACTGTTTGAGCAGCCCACTTGTGTCAGCCCCACATACTGCAGGCCATCCCTCGCTGAGTTCTGGTTGGGGCCTGCTCCTGCCTGCTTCCTGAACTGTCACGTCTCTCAGCGTGCCAGACGGCAGCACTACTGCAGACCTTTTGGGTGTGAGAGGAAAAGAAAGGATGAGACTGTGGGGATATGGGTACTGGATGGGAGGACAGCATCTTGCTACTGGCCGGAGGAGACCTTCTCATTGCCTCACCCACACCCAGATACACACCGCTGATTCGCATGCAGGGGAAAGATGGCGTTAAAAGGTGTCAGTGCAGCTGTATATGTCCCCAGTCAGATAATGAGTGTGAGCTTCCAACCGAGCCCCTCTCTGTTTTCTAGGACAGGCCCATCTGGTAAGACCTCCATTCAGGCCCTTTTCCTACCACCTACTAGTGCTCTTGGGCAAGTCTTTTTACTTCAGCTTCAATTTTCTTTTCTATACATAGAGACTAGGATACCTCACTCCCAGGTAGTGATTATAAAGATTAAATGAGGTGAGCTACTACGATATTTAAAACAAGCTGGGCCCAGTGGCACACACATGTAATCCCAGCTATTCAAGAGACTGAGGCAGAAGGATCAAAAGTTCAAGAGCAGCCTGGGCACCTTGGAAGATCCTGTCTAAAAAGGTTAAACATGTCTGTGGATGTTTCTTAGCAGTAGAGCATCTATCTAGCATTGTTAAGGTCCTAGGATCAACACTTAGCACTGAAAATAAGTAACTGAGTAAATGAATAAACATTGCCTGTCCAACTATAAACTCAGAGTAGATATTTGCTCTTATTAGTTTATTTTTTTACATATAGTACAGAATTTCAAAACCAGAAAAATTTAACAATAGTTATATTACATATTTTCATTATTGGATCAGTTTAGATTGATAGATATCAGTGTATAAGATTGATCAAACAACTAAACATCAACACTTTCTATAAATATTTTTTTTCTTTTTTTAACAGTTGACACACTGAACACTGTTTTCACAATAGTTATGCAGAGCACAGTGTGTGGACATGACCCATCTTCCTCTTGATGTTGCTAAGGAAAGAAAAAAAAAAAGAATTCTTCTCTTTGAATTAAGAGGAAGCAGATGCATACACAGTCCAGTGTTCCACAATTGCAGTGGGCCACCAGTGAAACTGGCTACGTTGGAGGCTATGGATCCAAACCTCCTACAGCTCATCTCACCAATCTAGCTCTGTGTTTCATGTCTTGTAATTAAGCTTTTTTGCTGTGTGTTCAAGGGCAAGTCAAACAAGACCTGTATAGCAAAACATTCATCTTTTGTATCTTCTAAGGTCAAATCCCCTCAGGATTAACTTTGGAACCATATATAGTGCTTTGTAGAACTGTGTCAGCTTTCAGGTCGAGTCACGGCCATTGCTTGGCCAGTTTGCTTTCTGTGAAAGCCTGAGAGAATGTTTTTCTCTGGATGACTCTCCTTAGACACACTATAATTCATTTATCCCTTTTTTCTGAGGTCCTATAATCTCTTTGACCAGAAAATTTGAGACACCTCTGAGTTATAGGATATTACAGCACAGGTTGTTTTATGTCCTGAGTCCTTACTGACCTTGAAGCACTAGGGCCAAAATATTGGCTATCCTCATAGCTCTTCTTTTTCTCCAATCTTTGGTCTGTTAACTTACATTCTCAATCCTCCAGCAGAGAAGCTTCGTGATACTATTACTCTATAACATAGGTAATTGAACTTATCATCACTGGCTTTCTGAATATCAAACATCTTTGACTTAACTTGGAGTTAATATTTTCTGACAATCATTGATATTCTAATAACTCTCCATAGAATGTCATATAAGCAGTTACACAATTTTTACACAGATATTTGGAAATTTCAGGAAATACAAAATTGTACTTTATTTTTTTAAATTGTATTTATTTATTTTGTACTTTAGGGAAGGATCTATAGGATGTTCAGGGTCCCCCTACTAGATCCAACTCATAGTGATCCACCTGTTTACAGCCTCCCAAGAGCTGGGATTACAGGCATGCACCACTATGCTGAGTCTCAATTGCCATCTCAGTGCACCCCGGGGGTGGGGATGACACAGCAGACCAGGGGATTGAACCCCTGGTCCCTGCGCCTGCTTTTGGGCACTTTAATCCACTAAGCTATTTGGCACTCCCTTATTTGTTTAATTCAAGGTGACATCAGAACCATTGGCCAACCATGAATGATCAGGAATACATAGTCAACACCTTAGCAGCAACCACTGCAAATGATCTAGGGGTTTCAGGACCTCAAGGGATAGCTCCAGTCTCAGTTCACCATACTTGTAGCAGGTAGAAATTAGGGTGTCACCTCACTTGTGTGGATATATTTTCTTCTCTGGAAAAGAGGAATAATATGTGGGAAACCAGTGAGACTCTATGTAGAAACAGCCCTCAAACTGTACGTGAAGTAAACGAGCATCTGTCCTTGCACCGGGCATGCTGGCAGCAAGCAGCAGATGCAGTGCAGCAATCTGTCCACTCACACACCCACAGGGCTCTAGGCAACCTGGCAGCAGGCATGTCCTGTGAGTTTCTGCAGCAGATCAGCTCAACGG